>JAULLG010549855.1:0-10537 GCA_035668355.1 Sarracenia leucophylla
GAATGCTCTATGAAGTTTTTGTTTCTTATGATAATCAATGCTCTTCATATCTCCTTATCTTGTGTTTGAGATTTTCTATGTGACTACATGCTTATGGTTATTGTAGCCTAAACGTTTCAATCAAGTTAATGTCATTGATTATAAATGAGAACTTATGATTGATTTCTATTGGTATCATGCTTATATTTTTTATAAAACCTATTGTGTATGACGGTCAGTAATTGGGCTATTTCATGGATAAAATATTCTTAATAAACTTGTCTTTGGTGAAATTCTCGTAGACCTGATCTGCTATAGTTCTGCTAAAATTATGATCTCAATCATTTTAATCATAATTTTGACAAGTCAAAGTAATGCATGATTTTCTTTTTTTATTGATAAAGGGGAGCTAATCTTCTGAATCTTTGGTATCTTTTTTTTTAACATGTTTATCCTACATCACATCGGGGGAGAAACATAGAATATCTCTATTGTGCTATGCCTCGTATGCTATTTTTACTCGCTTGCATGAACACTTTTTAGATTTGACTTTGCTAGCTTGTAAAAAGGGTAAAGTTTTGCTTAAAGCGTTTTTTTTTTTTTATGATTGTGCGCATGCTCACCTTTTATAATGATTGAAGTTATTAAACATTTTCTTCGTTGAGATTGTTGTCAATTCATGATAGATACTTTCTTGCATGGCATAAATGTTAAAATCAAATGGGGAGAGATCTTAAATAACAGGATTTGAATGTCTAAGGGGGAGTATAACTTGCAAATACTTGCTCATAACTATTGACATCTTTTGTTTGTCCTTTGATATCTCTCAATCCTTTCATTATTTGTAAAGGGAGATACAACTTTAGAGGGACATACATTTTAAAGGGAGATATTTATTTTCTCTGTTACATTTTTGCTCTGATACATATCCATTTTCCATGTATCAAAGAGGAGACTTTCTGTTTCTTTTTGTTTTTCATGTTTGCTTCTCTATGCTTTCTTGTCATAGGAAGAGATTTTATGCAATATTCATTTTCTCTTTCCTTTTTGCTACGACAAAGGGGGAGAAGTATCTGATTGATTTGAATATTCTTTTGCATAATCTTTTTCCTTTGACTGACAAAGGGGGAGAAGTTTTGTACTGCATATTTGTTTTAGTTTTGTAATTGGTATCTTAAAGTATAATTTTCATATCTTTTATACCTTTACAAATCAATGGTTGTTATAATCTAAAATGGGAAGATTGTTAGCCTAAAAGATTTTTCAATCAAGCTTTATTATTGATTTTGATTGTAATAATACATTAATTTGTTGTTACTAATATTTGCATGTGCTTAAGTGATTTTTGTCAAGATTAAATCAAATATATTAAAGCCCATGCATAAACAAAAAAAACAAGAGAAAAGCCTAAAGGTTCACAAAACAAGAACAAGAACAAAGGGCAACAAAGTCAACCCAAAAAAAAGTGTCGAACCCTAGATAGGAGAAGTTCGAACCTTAAGTCCCAAACCTTTTCCCTCTCCTCAAGGCCAAGAAATGTGTCGAACCCTTGAAAAAAGTGCTGAACTGTTGAAGAAAAGTTCAAAACTTCAAGCAAAAGTTCGAACCCTCTTCTCTTCAAAATAGCTAATCACGAACACAGTCGAGTGGATTCTATTATCAGTCGAATGAGTGAGTGCATTTCTTGATGGAAAGTTCGACCCTTTGGAACAAAGTCCAATCATTCAGCAAAAGTGTTGAACCCTAGGTCAAAAAGTTCGACACTTTCGCGTGGATTTTTAGAAATTTAAAGGTGCAACGGATCTATTTTAACTTCCAACGGCTCTATTTTGGCTCCACCGGTTCTAAATCATTAAGGGGCTATTTGAGGAGCATTCATTACTCTTTGGAAGGGTTGGTGAACAAGTGTATAAGCGTTCAACATTCTCCATCATTATCATTCCCCTATTTTAGTGCTCAAAACCCAACTCACATCTTGAGCTTTTGTATTTTTGGTTGTTATACCAGATTTCATTGATTGTACTCCTCTCCTTTATTGTATGTTAATTATAAATCATTTTTGAGAGTGAGAAAATATTGTAGAGAGCTTCACATTGTATTTATCACCTCACAAAAGAGGAAAAGGCTATTACTACTTTGCTTGAGTCGGGTTACTCCTGCCTTCAACAATAATAGGTTTTGATTAGCCTTCAATAATAATAGGTTTTTAATTGGCCTGCAACAATAGTTGGTTTTGCCTCACCAGTAAGAAGGTCATTGTAAAGGTTACGCTTCAACTATAAGGATTCTGATAGTGAAATTCCCAAAGACGTTTGGGGAGTGGGCATTGGCCGGGTTTTGGCCGAACCATTTTATTTCTTAGTGTTGTGGTTTGATTTTTCTCTATCCCTCAAACTCTTTACTTTTATTTATATTTGTTTGACTACACTTATTGCACATACTTTGATTATTTTATTGCTTCCACATATAATTTTATAAAAGAGTTTAAAAAGTCCTTAGTTGCCAAACAACTTATTCACCCCCTCTCTAGGTTGCCTACGTGGACTAACAAGGGGTACCCCTCTGAAGTTGCTAACACATGTCCAAAAGTGGATTAAAGCGTGGCCCCCATAAAAGGAGATGGACACATAATGGTTAAAGTGGATTTTATCCTACGACATAATGTCATGATTTGATGGGCAATAACTTACTGCCCCGAGTAAAAACGACGGTCGTGTAATGTCAAAAGTGAATCTTTTGATGGGCTAGTATAAGACTCAATGGTCTAATAAAGCAAAAAGTTGTTTTTTACGTGGCCAATGAGAAAAAGATCATAGATGTAGGTTGTTTTCTAGGATTATTTGATGATTCTTGGATTAGGTTCTTGGTGTTCATTCAATCTGAGATATCTGAGGGTATTATCACATTTCCTCATCATTAGAAGATGTCCGAGGAGGGTGCCTAAGGCTCGGGTTAGTCAAATTGTGGTGTCTACAGTTGCCCCTCTTTAACAGATCTTACACCAACTCATAGTGCAAGTAAATGGTAAAACTTCAAAGACAAACCGTTTGACTTGGACGCTAGTCTTAGGCGTGAATAAAACATACAAGAAGATGCGGGTGATCAGACTCAAACTTTTATCGAGTTTCCTATGTACCCCAATACAAGGGATTAGACCAACGTAGTTCATGGGGCAATGTATATGATACAGGTAGATGTTCATGATGCATAGAAAGTTATACAAGGCACCTTTTCATGCACATTTTATATCAAATATGCTTAGGGTTGAACGTGAATCGCCTATAGAAAGCTAAGGTTTACATAAAACTGGGGCATGTGGATTGAGTTTAACGTCCTTAATTACGATCTTCTTGGGTTTAGGGTCTATCTTAATAGACCGGGAGAATGGAAATTGATTTTTGGTCATGATTGGGACTGACTAAGGTTTAAGGTCTACCTCGATAGACCAGGAGAACAAAAATCAATTTTAGGTCATAATTGGGATCGACTATGATTTAAGGTCTATCTCAATAGACTCGGAGAATGAAAATCAGGTTTAGGTTACGATCGTGATTGACTAGGGTTTAAGGTCAACCTCGATAGACCAGAAGAACGAAAATCGATTTTACATCATGATTAGTATTATATTGGGTTTAAGGTCTACCTCGATTGATAGGGAGAACAAAAATCGATTTTAGGTTACGATTATGACCGATTAGGGTTTAAGGTCTACCTTGATAGATCGAGAGAACAAAAATCAACATTATGTCATGATTAGGACTGGTTAGGGTTAAAGGTCTACCTCGATAGACCAGAAGAACAAAAATTAGTTTTAGGTGACGATCGAGACTGAACTGGGTTTAAGATCTACCTTAATAGACTGAAAAAATAAGCTGAAGAATGTTTATGCAATGGAGACTAGTTTTAGGTCACGGACATGATCGAAGGGATGAAATTCAGAATGGGATAAAAAAACATATGAACCATATGTCACATAAACTCTGATTGTTTCTTATTAAAAGCACGGTCGTAGCTTAAAACCCTAGAAAAGACACTATAGCGATAAATATGCACAACTGTGGGTTTATCATTATGCGACCGTGCGTTTATAAAGGGAAAAGGCTCAGCCACCCTTAACCACGGGGTCAAAATTCTAATGGTCGTCATGCGCGGGCTCAATTTAAAAACACTTTTTTGTTATTTTCTTTTCATCTTCCTTTTCCTCTTATACCTGACTCTTTCCCTTTATCTCTTCCTTATTATTCTCTCTTATCATTCTCTTCTCTTTCTACCTCCTCAATCTTTCATATTTGTATTATATTCCCAAATCATGTACACATTGCTCATTCTTCCTTTTTTTTTTCTTCTTTTCCACGATGATGGAGTGTGGCACTGGCCCTAGTAGTGGAAGTGGTGGCGTGACGAGCGGTGGCGCATCGGTGATGGGTGGTGATGATGATGATGTTATGGCCGAGGGTGATGGAGGGCTTCCTCCCTTGCTCCAGGTGCCTCTCGGAATGCCAAAGTTCTTTGACCTGGCTACGTATGCACCTCGGACCCACCGATTAGACGAGGTGGCAATACGACAATGGGAGCCCATGGGCGTGTCAGCATGGAGATCCTCCTCCAGTCTCCACATAAGAATCTCTTCTATATGAACCATCGAGTATGTAATTTTTGTTTTTTCTTTGGTTGAATATTGCTTTGAAGTAGTTTTCCCATTTAGAACATGCTTGACTTTTAAACATGGTTTTTTTGTAGGTTTAGATTGGATGAGTTTGTTGATGATTTGGGCAAGTTTTGAATTGAAATTTAATATTGATCACTGGTTTGAATCGACCGTAAGATTTGGGATTTTAAATTTTAAATGCAAAATGGTATTTTGAATTCGGGATTGGATTTGATGAAAAGCCTCACACGTAATCTACCTTTCATTGAGTCGTTGAATTTTTCGTATTTCATGAAAATTGGACTTGATTGATTTTAAATTTAATTGGTGGAAATTGATGGATCAATCTTGGATACATTGGATTATCAATTCATATAGCTAGGTTGACTGTTAGGTTCTTAAAATTTTGTCATGATTTTTGAATTGAATTAGATAGTTGGTTGAATTGGATTATGGTTGAATGAATTGAAATTGAATTAGGTTGATTGAAAATTAAATCTTTTGTTTTGACTTCAAATTAGGTTGAAGGTTGGGTTTCGATTTGATCTTGAGTGGGTAAGAGTTAGGTTTTGAGTTTTGAATTTTAGATTTTCTATTTTGACTTGTAATTTGATTTCGATGCTTGACTTGACTATCATCTCAGGATGTTGACAAGATGGAAAATGGAATTTTGAATCTTTGGTGACCAAACTTCGATGAAAACCCCACATGCCAAGAATAAGTTTATATCTTGGTTTTAGGTGATTTTTTTAGTTTTGATTCGATCATTTTAAGTTGAATAGATGAGATGTTTTGTTGTTGTTTTGTGTGTTTGGGATTTTGAACCTTGAACTGGGATTGGGGGAGAAAAAGATTGATTTTGGGAAGTTTTGAACAGAGTATGCGTCAGGATTTATCTAGATTAGTTTTGTTTGCGTGGGGTGGACTCATTTTGTTTTAGTTTTGGTGGACTTCATTAACTCTTGGTTTAAGACTCATTAGTTTTGATTTTGATTTTATCTCATTAGACAAGGGCTGGCGTAGGTTTTGTTTTGAACATAGTTTTTAGAATCTTGGGGTTGAATCATTTGAATTTTGAATTTTGTGAATGGATGGTTAAGCCTTGCTTGTTTGGATATTTTGTTCGGTTTATTTTGCATGCTTGTTCTATTACATGTGAATTGCTTGATAGTTGTTTTGTTCCTTTGCTTTAATTTCTTATTAAGTTTGTTTACATTGCGTTGTGCTATTTACTACTTTTTGTCGTTGTTTTCGTGTACTAATATGGTTTCTTGTCTTTGGTGTGTAGGAGCATATTACCTCTCGGACCTTCAAAGGATCGCCCGATGTTCTTTCCTAGTATTACGAGCTACCATAGTAGAGATGATCTAACGTTGATGGTGCGAGCTTTCGACGCTTTGTCATCACGTTGGAGAGGATAAACAGTGATCATATCCAGTTGACAGCTTTACCCGAGAAGTGGTCACCATCACATTTCACTTCCCTAAATTTGATGGAACAATCACTTCGCTGGACATTACCACGATCATCGGTGTCCAAGTCGATGGAGATTATGTCCTGTATGATCTTGACCTTGCCCAAAGCCCATTAGCCCTCAAATACTTCCTGGGTCAAGTGCCCCAACGATTGATGGTGGACTCATATGTTATGTTGGCCTAAAGGTTCTTCAATCAAGCCTTGTTTTGGTTTTGATTATGTCAACATAGTGATTTGTCGATTGCTAATATTTGATTACTTGTGAGAAAGTTTATTTTCAGGAAATGAAATATTAGCACAATTAAGGATGCAATGGAATCAACATCATGGATTGAAATGAACATATCTATACCGATGGATTTGAAGTATGTCGCGAAAGTTTGAAGAAATGTCGCTGGTTGAAGATCCTATGGAGTTCTATGTATTTTAATTTATTTTTTTTTTATCATAGGATCATTGTAAGTTCACTTTAAATCTTTGAATATGGTTTGTGAAGCTCATAGGATATTGAAAATAACTTAAAAATATTTTTCCTAAAAGCTAAGGTATCAAAATCATTTGAAAAATATTTTTTTAAGTATTTTAAAGAGGCTCAGCCGACCCTATACCTTGTATCAGTTGACTGAGACATGAACTGAAATTGAAAAACTGATTTTTACTTAGGTCAGTCGACCGAGACCCTCGTGTCAGTCGACCGAGAGATCTGTCAGTCGACCGACACCCTCAGTCAGTCGACCGAGAAGGCAAATTTTGGCAACTTTTTGATTTTTCAAAGACCAACGGCTAGTGCCTTGTTGCCTTATTTTTACCCAACGGCTATATGTTTTCTTTGCCCATAAATTGAGCCTCAAACCTCTGGTTTTTCACTGATGAACCTTTGCGAATAATTCTCTCATACGTATATACATTTGAGCCTATTTTTCCTTGAAATTCAAAGCCAATTTTTGAGAGGAATACTTAGAATTTTCTATTGAGCTTCAAACTCTATATTCTTGAGAAGAGTGAACATTAGTGAGCTTAACTTTCTTGTACATATCCGGCTATATCAAGAGCTAAGCCATTGTACGCAATTGTTCTTTCAACTACTTTGTAATTGAGACGTGGTTCTCAAGAGTACGTGTACTTAAGAAAAGGTTTTTCTTAAGAGATGCTACTCCGCCTATCCGAAGGAAAGAGGCTTCTCCGCCTAGTCGAAGGAGAGATAGTGGAATCCTCCTAGTACATTGCTAGAGGCAAGGATGTAAACGTTACGCACCGAACCTTGTCAATTGTGATGTCGCTTCCTCTAACCCTTACTCTTTATTTAATTTTGCTTTAATTTATCTCGCTATTTGTTGCACACTTCACATGTTTGGACTTAATTTTTTATAAATCAAATATTTTTTTGAAGTGCAATTCAGCCCTCCTCTTGGGTTTATACACACACTATCTATAATAACCAGACCTATTTTATTAAATAATTTAATTTAAATAAAAAGGTTTTCGGATAACATATTCTTAGCCCCGGAATTTTTCTAAAAATAAATTAAAACAATTTATTGGATAAAATCTCCCTTTTCGTATCTCTCAAAGTTTTATGGGGTAAAAATTATTTAACATTTTATTTGGAGTGTAAAAGGTTCATTTAATAATAATAAAAATATATATAAAAAAATAGGAAATGAAGCATCAAACAGGCGAAAGCCTGGAAGCTTCGCGAGGGGGGCCGAACTTGGCTAAAAAGGGAGGGTTTGAGAGAGACGAAAGGGATGAAGAAGGGGGAGGCGGAAGGGGATTTGGCCACCACTACCCTTCACCCGCGTAGCCGTCGACCATCGAAAAATGGAGAGAAGCGCACAAGTCGCGCTCAGCAAACCAGAAGCACCGAGCTAGAGTGAGAGAACAAGGGCGGGAGGGAGATCAAAGAAGGGGGGGTTTGCCACCGACCACTGTCGCGCCGACCATCGTTGCGCCATCACCGGCACCGCTTGCCGTTGGCGACTGCAAGAAGAGGGAGAAATGAGGGAAAGGAAGTAGCGGCGGGAGACAGAGAACAGCGCGCCACCGCGCGACCTCCGACAGTCCATTTTCGGCCTCAATCGGTTCGATTTCTTGCTTTTCTCCAATCAATGTAGGATTCTAGACTCCTCTATTTCAATTTTATGCTTATGGGTTGTTAGATAATTGAAATCTATGAAAATTAATGGAAAATTGATCCGAATCAGTGATGAGATGAGTAGGAAATCCGACTATTCTAGCTCATTTTCTTGAGTGTATGTAGGAAATTTAAATGATCTAATTCAATTTGTGCAAACGTGATTACAAATTTGATTAATTTCATGCTTAAGAATTGATTGGGATTTGAATCTGGGAATTTTGTTAAGTCCAGAAAAAAAATTAAAAATTAAAAATCGAAAGTTTGTTGCTGTTAGATGGAAATTGGACAAATATATATATATATATACTGAAATTCTGAAGAAATTGTGATAATCTAATTCAACCTTTGGTTATATGTTGATAATGGGTTGAATTTAACACTACCGAGATTCCATTTAATTGAAACCAGAATCTGAATTGTAATTGATAAAGAGAGTTTCGAATTATCTAAAAACATTGATCGAATTTAACGGTAGGGAGATCCGAATTCGGTTTGAATTTGTGGAGCCTAATTTCAACTAAAACAGAAATTTTAAATTTAGAGAATTCAAGTTGGTTTGAATTCAACAATTGACAGAATTATGATTTGGTTAAATTTCTTATATTTGGTTTTAGATTTGATGCTTACTTGATTATTGAATTCTATTGCTGGTAATGGATTTTTGGGTTACTCTCCCTTAATTGAATTTCTTCCATTGGTCTTTAGATTTGGTGCTTTAGGTGTTGTATGTGATTGAGGAAAGGCAAAGCCAGATTTAGGAACTCCCCACTAATATTGATGATAGATCGAAGAGTTAGGGACAAATTGAGTAGACTTGGACAAAATCAGACAATGAGTTGAATCCTAGGATCAGAGCCGTTTATCATGACAAGATTAGGAACATACGAATAAATTAAAAAGAAATGTGTAGACATGGCATTAAAGGTATGTGGAAATTTAGAATATTGACACAATATTGAAAACATAGTATTTAATGTGACAATTTAATGTTGAAGTAGAAATGATTTTTTTGTGTGTGCATATGATGACTTATTAATTATGAATCGATAATTTATGATGAAACAATAAGTGATTTAAATATTGTCGACATGATGTTATTGGAAGTAGATATAAGATTGAAAATGCACTATATGTGAAGTTTTATGAAAACTATGAATTATGTAACATTTGAATAAAGAACATTTGTTAGGAAAAGTGAAGCACGATAATGAGCTTATTTTAATAAAAGAATTTTGAGTATACAACTGAATGATGAGATGAGTTGAGATTGAAAGTAATTATGAACATGCAAATGAATTAAAATGAGACATGTAAACTTGGTCTTGTAACTACATGGAAATCTGAAAATATTTGGAACAATGATATGATAATAAAACCATGGGACTTAATGTGACGAGTTAAAAATTTAATTCGGAAATGATTTTTGTGTAAATAATGACATGGTGTTTGTTGTGCACAATATGTATTGGTAATTAGAAAAATATGAATTTAAGTGTAAAATAAATATATCTCTTGTTGTGACTTACTTGTTTATGGTGGGTTTAGGTTGTGAAATCTAATATGAAGAGTAAATGGAGTCATATATAAATGAATTGATATGAAGGCAATTGAGAATGAAATCTTGAATTAATATTGGAACTCATTATTGGACATTAACGTAATTATGTTCAAAGAAGTTGGACCAAAGAATATATATGATAAAAGAGGAAAGGAAGACCATTATAACATAAAAGAGATATGTTAATCATAAACATGATTTCTTCTTAAAAGACAAATTATAGGTTGGAAAGGAGATAACACATGCATGTTCACTTGTAAAATGGATTATGCAAATGAAATTTTGAAAAAGAGGAAGAAATGAAAGAAAACAGAAAATGTTTTACCCTATGTTTACATATACTTATGTATAAGCATTTGCATAATCCCTTCTCATATCATGAATTTGATTTAGAATAGTCTTCTATCCTACAGTTTGGGGCTCAGCCCCGGTGTTTAACCACTTACTTTTCAGGTATCAAAGAAAAGGGGACAACGGAATTAAAGCTCTTAGCCAAAACAAGAATGCAAGAAGTTGAAGTAGTTAGTTTGTTTTATTCTTTTACACTTAATATGGGAGGAATGTATATTTCATTGTATTTCATTTCTATTGTTGGATGACTGTACGGCCATAAGGCCTTCTTCATTTCCAATATGCATGTGAGATACCGATGGGTAGATTTAATTTCAGTTTCAGCTTAGATAGCTTTGGTTTTGTTTTGGTTTTCTTGTTGAGGTTGCAAGAGCCTACGGGCCACCTC
>JAULLG010549964.1:0-10536 GCA_035668355.1 Sarracenia leucophylla
ATCGATCCGGACTCTCCACTAACTACCTGTTAGTGTGGATTTTGGTATAAACTATCAGTGGGACGACACGCTGACCAATAAGCCATAAAAACTACATGTTCATCATACACAACAACACACTTATTTGCAACAAACGAAACATTGTAGTCATTATCACATAATTGACTGATACTAAGGAAGTTATGTTTCAAACCATCAACTAATAAAACATTTTTAATGCATAAGGAAGTTATGTTACGTATATCACCAACTCTAATGACTTTACCCTTGGTATTGTCACCAAATGTGACAAATCCTCATTCTTTGGGTTTCGAGCTTGTGACGAAGCTTGCATTCCTAGTCATATACCTAGAGCAGCCACTGTCCAAAAACCATTTATCTTTGCATGTATCTCCCAACAAAATCATCATTAGTGACATATGTTGGTACCCATCTTATTTTGGGTCCATAGGGGTTAGTGTGATAGTCCATGTTATGCATAAAGGGATGAATATAGTCCATGTAAGGACTTGCATATTTATGAAAAACAGGGGCTATTTTGTGATTGGCTTTCCTATTAGATTACCTTATGTGTGTTGGTCTCCTATGTGGCATCTTGGTAACTTTAGGTGAAGGATGACCCTTTTTAACCCAAACCTTTTTGGTTGGTTTGTTACCATTTAATCTAGATGTAAAAAATTGAAGAACATGTCTAATTTTCCCATAGAAATCATATTTTTCAGATTTGGGCAACGAGGCTTTAATAAAAGGGTTTTTCAAGACAGTTTTGTTTTCATTTGTGTTATATCCCAATCCATGTCTGTTAAATGTGCATCTAGTACCAAGGATCATATCTAAGTTTTTCTCTCCTTGAGTGTACTTATTAATGATTCTTGTTAGAACATCAATCTTTTGCTTTAGCAAAACATTTTCCTCTTCAAAGGTAGTTGAGGCTTTACAAACTTGTGTTTCACTGTCATCTTCTAAAACTTTTATTTTTGATTTTAAAAGTGTGATTTATTTCTTAAAGGACATGTTTTTTAATTTTAACTATTTAATCACTTTTAGAGAGTTTTCAAGAGATTCTTAAAGCTCGTCATTGGAAATGAAATCATCATTACACTATCGGAAGATTAAGTTATCTCATTCTCATGTGCCATGAGACATAGGTTGGCTACTTCGTTGTAACTTGTGTCCTCCTTTTCTTTACTTTCATCCTAGTCATCCCAAGTAACTTTCATGGCTTTCTTGGGAAATTTCTTCTTGTCCCTTTTTAGCAATGGATATTCTGGCTTGATGTGTCCAGGTTTGTGACAATTGTAGCACACTACTTCTTCCTTTTTTCTCTGGCTTTGAGTCTTTGCTTGATTCACCCTTCCATTTCTTGAATCTTTCTCTTTGTTCTCTATTTTTCTTAAACATTCAAGCCACTCTTCTTGTGATCATGGCCAGTTACTCTTCATCATCATTCTCAGATTCTTCTTCTTCCTTAGCAGTTGTAGTGGACTTAAAGGCCATTGTTTTCTTTGGCTTTGTATCTTCCTCATCTCTCAATGTGAACTCATGGGTTAAGAGGGAACCCAAAATTTTATCAAGTCCAAGGGTAGTGAGGTCCTTGGATTTATCTATAGCAGTGACTTTTGGCCTACATTCCTTTGGGAGAGACCTGATAATCTTCCTTACAAGATCTACATTTGGAAAAGTTCTACCAAGAGACTTTAAATTGTTAGTAATAAGATTGAATCTAGTAAACATATCATAGATGTTTTCATTTTCATGCATCTTAAAAAGCTCATAATCCCTTATTAACATATCTATCTTTTTATCCTTAACTTGGTCAATTCCTTCATGGGCAACTTGAAGTTTATCCCATATTTCCTTTGCATTGGCATACCCTTGAATTCTATTGAACTCATCAGGTCCTAGTGCACAGTGGAGAAAATGTACAGCTTTAGCATTTACTTGTAATTTTCTCCAGTCATCTTCTGTGTAATCCTTTTCTTCCTTGGAAGTGGAAGCACCATCTTAGGTGATGCTAGGTTTAAGAGGTGTATTAACTATGACCCTCCATACAGCCATATCTTGGGATTGAATGAAATGGGTCATCCTAGTCTTTCAATAGGTATAGATTGTTCCATTATATAGTGGAGGTCTATGGGTTGATTGGCCCTCTGACAAAATGTTGGTCAAGTTTGCCATAGATATTTAATTACATGTGGTTAAGCCTAAAATCAGTAGCACTTTCTATAATACTAATTGTTGTCCCAATTATCAATCCAAATGGGGGATGAATGGGTTGATTCGCAAATTTTTTAACTTTTCTAACTTCTTTTCAACACTAAGTAATATGCAAAAATTAATAAGTAAAAACAGAGAAAGCACAAAAATAGAAAGGTTAAAGAAAGAGAAGATACAACCAGATTTATAATGGTTCGGTCTACCTTGACCTACGTCCACTTCCCAAGCACCTTGGGAATTTTAATCCACTATACGGATTCTTCAATAGGTGAATCGAAGCCTCAATACAGACTTTATTACAGGCCAAGCGAAGCCTCTTATTCTTGTAGGTCAATAGCAACCTCTAGAGATATACAGTAGAGAGAAATTTGTTTGATGTTTTTCTCCTTGATTGAGAGAATTTGCATAGTAAAGCTCACTACAATGATTGCCGCTCACTCGCAAAAGATATATACAGTAAATGCGAGAATGAGAATAAAAGAGAGATTAATGTTCTGGAAAAGCTCTCAGTAGCAATAGGTGAATATTCAATGAAGGCTCAATGAATTTTGTGTGTTAGCTCAATGGAACAGTAGAATCATAAATTCTCCAGGGTTTGTATCTTCAAACTAACTTGTTATATATGCATTGATAAATTGGAGCCATTGCGGGCATTAAATGCAGCAATTAATGCTGAAAAAATAGCCATTGAAATCTTCTGGAATTTGAATTTTTGCTCAGGGGTCAACTCATGCACTTGTAGGATCGACTCATGTTCTTCTAGATTCTGCTCATCCACTCTTTGATTCGACTCAAAGATGTTCTAGGTCTCACTAGATTCCATTCATGAGATTGTGAACTTAACTCGTGTAGATATGTTGTGCTTGGGATTCGAATCATAGCATAGAAGGGTCAACTTATGTGCCCCTTTTTGTGACTTAGATTCGACTCATGTATATCATCATTCGACTAAAGCATACTAAGATTCGAATCATAAGGCTTGGGAATCGACTCAAGCATACTGAGATTCGATTCATAAGGCATGGGAATCGACTCAACTTGAGATCCAGAGAGTTTATGTTTCAGAGTCCAATATGAGGGGACTCAATGTGCTGAGGGACCGACTCGACATGCCTTTGGGTCGACTCAAGTTGTTCTGCTGTCAACTCAAGCTTCAAAATATAAAGGAGTATAAGTTTGGTCGACTCTGTTGAAGTAGGGATCGACTCAACTAGAGTAGGGGTCGACTCAACCCTTACTTCTTCAATTTACTATAGGCTCATGTTTTTGTGAAAAACATGTACTTCATTTTATATGATTTAAAGCCTTCATATCCTGAGAAATACTTACTAACGTACATTTAAACGTTAGTAATAACAAAATCAATTAGTTATTATATGTCAAAATCAAGGTGGAGCTTTATTGAATAACTATTGGGCTAACAAGTCTGACTGGGTACTTTACTATCCTCTCGACGGTTAAGTGCTGCAACAATCAGCCTAAAATGAGTCTCTAACTTGGCTATAGATTGGTAATCATAACTCAAAATCTAAGTCTTCGTATCTAAATCCTTCAAGACTTTTAACACAGTTCCCATGAAGCCTAGGGCTTGAGGAGTCGGGGTAGGTACTTGGTGTTGAGGACAATAGGCTTGCTTGTTGAAAAAATTATTATATGGGGGCCTAGGTGCCTGATTTAGTGGTTAGCCAACTACTGGCTGCTGATTTTTTCAACTGAACTTCGGATGATTCCTCCACCTAGGGTTGTAAGTATTGAATATGGATCATTACCTAAACAGGGAAATCCTTGGGCATCATTTACATGCTCCTGGAGAAAATTGGGGAATTGGTCAACCGAAAGACATTCGATGACATAGTATGTCAGGATGGAACATAATGTACACACGTCCTAAATAATTTGTGAGGGTAGCTGGGCTGCAGGTAAACCAGTGGTCAGTAGTTTGTCTAGTTGTTCAGTTATGGATTTTACTTAGTTTGTAAGGTTAGTGTTTTGGTTCACTTCGTAAAGTCATCAGGTCTTGTGAGCTATCGTTCTGTTTGTATGAGAGACCAAAGCTTGATGTTGTGAGCTTTCGCTCAGCTTCTCAAGATGGGACTATACTTTTGTCTCGTTATTCATCATACATGCGCCACCGCATCAAGCGCCGACGTATTGATGATATTGGGGTAGCTATCATTTTGGGACTTGATGATGTGGACATCTTCTAATTATTTCCTCGAGGCTTTCCCAGGTTTTGCGAAAAGTTTCACCTTTCAATTGAGTAAAACTCATGATTGCTCGATGAATTTGGTTTGTTTTACCTATCGGGAAAAACTTTCGAAGGAACTTCTGTTGAAGTTTGGCCCATATCATTATGATGTTTGGTTCAAGGGACTTAAACCAGTGCTTGGCTTTTTCTCGGAGGGAGAACAGGAACAGTTTCATGTGTAAGGCTTCTTCAGATAGGTTATTGAGTCTCATGGTGGAGTAAATCTCAAAATACACATCAGTGTGCTTGTAGGGGTCCTTATTGCTAAGTCCATGGAATAATGGGAGCAATTACTAGAGATTTGGTCATATCTTATAAGTGTCAGCCTTAATGTTGGGTGGCACGAAACAGGTCGAGGACTCGTACGTTGTTGGACTATAATATTCTATTAGTGCTTTGATCTAGTGGTTAGTTTAGTTGGTCTGATCATTTTGGTAGTTGTCAGCTGGATTACCATTTGTGTTTTCACCATTAGCCATTGTCGGTATGTGAGTAGGTGAGGGAGGTGGGGGAAAGGGGTTGATCTTGCGAGTGGGCTGTTTAACCTTAAAGTGCACTCGATTTCGGGGTCAGTAGGAACTAAATCGTAATGCAATGAGCAGCGACCAAGTATAAACTATTGGTTCCCCAAAATAGAAACAGAAATAGATTTCATGTTATAAGCCGTCCGAACGGAAAAAGGGAATGCCTGAACGGTGATGGTTATTTACCGTCTAGACAGTCACGGGTTTCATCTTTTTACGAATTTCTATTTTTTAATAGAAAATCAAAATCTAGAAACCAAGTATCGAAACACGATGAAAAACAAGCAAAAACAAAAAAAAATAACTAAATAACAAATTACTATTAAATAGGATTTTAATGGGAAAAGGTTGCCAAAAATATTCCCCAACAACGGTGTCAAAAACTAGAACGTGTTATTCCATATCAAGTTTTTACCAAGATTTATCACTAAAAGGTAGCTAGTGGTAAGTCAAGATTGTTTCCATAAGTAATTTATGGTAGATAATTATTTTTCCAAAAATGTTTAATCTTTTAAATTTTTAATTCAATTATTAAAAGAAAAATAAAAATCTTTGATTTTGACTTTAAAAAGAATTGTTAGTCGAAAACAATTATAATGTAAAACTAAAACTAATTAAGATAAACTATGATTTGGAAAGAATTTTAATTAAAGAAGAGTTTCACCTCGGGTTTAGAATTAACCATTATCTAGAAATTTAGTTTCAATTAATTTATATCTTATCCAACCTTTCATCAGATTCATTTATTTCATGACATGAATGATATGGATATTTTAGAGAATAGATTTATATACAAACAATGCATATTCTATCTAAGAACAGTGCACTGGTCGTCTGGGGCATTATCCGTCTCATCAATAGTGTAGAATATCTCAAGTTATATAATTAAATTCCCGAACCTCAAACCTGGCATACCCTATCCTTGATTTTAGCATGACTCATCCAGAGTACGAATCGTCTTATCTGTTGCATAGACTATCTCACATTTGAGCATTTGAATAACAATAAGCACTATTATGCGACCCACATTTAATGCAATCACAGAAAACTCAAATAGAAATTAAATTTATTATAAATATTTATTCGACGATCAAAACATGTCGTGGATTCAATAAAGTAGTCATTATAACGAATCCAATTAAAAAACTAAGATAAAATAATTAATTAATCTACTCATAGAATATCGAGTTCGGATTTCATCATGATCCAAGGCATAAAAGAGGCTTAGTCACGCATGACTGGGTAGGAATGCATCTCAGAGTTGTTGTCGAATGGGGTCGCAAACATTAGTTGGTAGCTTCTCGTCGAGGGTCGAACCTTCCAAGTTGGCTTGTTCGGGGGTTGGCTATGGAATATTTGAGAAAAAGAAGAATTTTTGTCACCAGACTGCAATGTCAGAATCTGTAGGGTCAGAGGCTATTTATAAATTTCCAAGAAGTGTTGTCCTTCTTGAAGTAGGAGTTTAGGTAACCTCCGTCTGGACGAAAGTGGTAACACCGTCCAAATGAAAACGTAGACTGTCGTCCCAACGGAAATTGTTGAGCGTCCGGACAGGATTCTTCAATTTTGTATTCTTGATCTTTTTCCTCAAATTTTGTCTTGTTCCATTTAAGTTACTATTTTTTCTTTGTTTTGTATCTTCTTACCAAAAACTGTCTTAAACTCAAAAAACACTATAAAAATATTTTATTAAATAATATCTCATGCCTACCCTAGTGTAATTAACAAGATAAAATCGTAACCTTAAAGTGCCGATCAATACCCTAGGATCGGCTTTAACAAGCGGACCCACTAGAACTACGATGGATCATTTTTGACCTCGATAGGTCCTGATTTAGTATTTTCCTAAAAAACTGAGCGCAAAATTTATTATAGTCTCTCTTGTAACCTAAAAATCCAAACTTATTTTATAATTTTCTATATGAAAACTTGACACTCATGTCAATTTATATCTAAAGCTAAATTCATTTTATCAAAACCAGAGGGCACCATCATAGGTCAATCGTGGGACTTTTGCGCTGCATATCTCAAAATCGGGAATGATCTAGATGAAATAGATTTTAAGGTTGGATCCAAAATGCCATGTTTACAGAGATAAGATATTTTTGGCATTATGTCGAGGTATTTTTTCGTACCCCTTTTTCTCCATCCTTAAGTATGAAGATGTCAGCAAGGCAACATGGGTTGACATATGGCTATGATGGGCGTGTAACGCCCCAAACCAGACATACTAGGAAATACTAACATACAAACCTAAAGTTTAAAGAATAAGCTAAAACTGAAAACAAGTTAAAGTTTATGAAAAATGTTCTATTTTAATCCATACTTTAACCATGTATAAACTAAGTCAAGACGAAACATTTAGTTTAAAATTAGTACATTAATTAGACGTAAAAGGGGTCTTAAAGTATACAAACAAGACCCCACAACTTTACAAAAAATAGAGCAATTTTCGTACAGGCAGGGGAACTGGGGTCCTCTCGAGCGTACCTGCCGCCGCTTGAGCAATGCTTGACAGTTTGGCTTATTTTGCATTGTTACTACAGGGACTTTTTAGCTTCCAAATGACTTCTTTTGCATAAAATAGCAAGAAACAAGTTAAACTAACATGATACGGCAAATAGATATGCTTACAATGAAAAACTCAAATTAATACATCAAAACAGTTTTTTCGGATATCAAAAATCTTTAAACTGGCTTACTTTTTCGGTGAATTAATTGGATAGCCAAACGACCCCCAAAATACCCACCTGGCACACCAGCTTCCCCACAAACTGTAGATGTACTAAGAAAAAAAATACTAAACAAGCTAAAACTCAAAGGTCCAAAATCATAAACCTCAAGCATATGAGGTATATATTTTACAAACTTAGAATTACAATTTTTCCCACAAAATAAACTAGGTGTAGAAACATGCTCTCAAATGTATACAAGTCTCAAAACACTTATACAAGTATGAAAATGTGCTCCAAGGTATCTAAGTGCATCCACAGCTCAGTCCGCGATACCTTTACCTAGATCACCTGCATACTGTCAAAGACAATATGAGCCCAAGACTCGTAGGAAAACAAACTATGTAAGAACTAAACATGCTTTATGAGGATGATATGCGATATGCAAATACATTTAGTTTGAGAGAAAGTAAGGTCATGTTGTGTGAAAACAAGTAGTTATCCCATTATAATGTAAAGGAAACATTTTAGTTCATAATAAGGCAGGAATATCAGCAAGCAAGAGGAGACATGTAATATGTATAACCCTCTACTTAACAACTCGCAACGACACTCAAAAGAGTCACCTACACTAACATCTCCAACCCCCACACCAACGCACAAACCCAACCACCAAGAATGGATAAAAGATAGGAAGAGAGTCGATCAAGAGTCGACGGTAACGAATAAGAGTTACACACTTTTACGGATGAACCAAAGGGTAAGGCACCCGTAACAACCGGGCACACTTTTATGGTCGATCAATGGGTAGGGCACATATCCGGCCAAGTACAAGATCACAATATAAAATAGTAGAGAAAACACCCTCCAACACTAACTCCCACAACCACCGTTAATATAACAAGAACAAAATCTAGTATGACAACCACCAATGGTAATATGCTATGACTGTATACAAGAACTTCACGCTATCAAACCAAGGATACTTTAATAACAACTAGGATGCAACGGAAGCATAAATGTTGTAATAAAGATAAAAAATGTACAACAGAAACCATTATGCTACAATAACTATCAAAGGTATAATAGAACCAATAATATTAGAGTAACAAGTACCAATGGTGCAAAGAAACCACTGATATATAATTACAACAACAACCAAAGCTATAACAAGAATAAAAGGTGTAGCCCGAAGCTAACCTATTACTCAAGTGAGAAGCAATGGTCGAAACTCCTAATATAGGCATGAATTATGAGAGTTTGGTTCAAAGCATAAGTTTTGAAAAAGGTGGCAAACCGAAGTTGAATCATAAGTTTATTGAAAAGTCCGGGTTAACGAAAAAGTTATGTTTTGTTGAAATGTCCGGTTTTATATGAAAAGTTATGATTCAACGTCAAGTCCGACTAAGTTGTCACCCACCTGAAAATCATTTAAATTCCCAAAAGTCGTAATTTTGTGTCGTATATTTAATTAATTATTTATTTATTTTATTTAATTGCGTGGATGGAATTTTGTAATTTATTTATTTTTTCTTTTATGTATGGTTTCACAATCAAGGAATATTAGAAAAAATGTTTTTATAAAATAAAATAATTCAAGCAATTTTTTAAAATGGAAAATAAATAGATAATTAATTTATTTAATTTTTGCGTTAAGTAGATAATTAATTATGAAATTTTCTATTTAAAAGAAAATCCGGATAATTAATTACTTTTCGCTAGATTAAATAATTTTTTTTGTTTATTTTAATAGGATTAAACAAGTAATATTTTAATTGATTAAAAGTTGGATTTTTTAATCGGGAATTAAAATATGTTTAACGTTTTAAAATAAACAAAAAGGCAAAACATTGTTAAGATTGTATACTAAAAACCATGCTTTACGTATTTTATCATTGATCCCTGATAATTAATGAGAACCATTTGAGTCGTTATTGCATTCATTGCTTCGTATTTATTGTTTATATGATGTATGAATGCATAGTCCGTATTTTCTGTTCAGTATTTGACCCGGTGAATGAAGCGTGGAAGATCCGGTCAATGGTTCTGAAAAAATATACAGGAATGCTCACAATCGCAATAGACCTGAACAATCCATTGGCACGATTATAGCACATCATTAAAGTAGCTGGTCTTGGCTAGGTCAAATGGGACGAATTCAGGTCTGGAAATTCGATGTTCGAGCTCGATGTGTTAGTACACTTTTAGTGTATTTAGCGGGATCAATATGATGATCAATTCTATACTAACTATATGAATAGATTCACATCCTATATTATCATGTATTGCACAAATGCGTTAATCCTGACATGATTGATCGAATCATGTTCAGATGATGTGCAGTGTTTTGAGTCCCCAATGGCTGAGATTTCGATATTGAGATCAATATGACCAGTAGGTTGCATACTATCACTATTTGTTCGATGATTGATAATCAGCTGATGAAAACCACGTCCGAATAAGGTTAAGGAGTTCCCCCTCGCGTGTTTGACTTATAGGTTTGACTATGCCAGATGACTATGATAGAATCTTGCAAGTGGATCTTTTGATCCGACATACTCAAATGATAAGCAGTGCGGTTGTGAGGATAAGGGGATAATTAAACCGGGTTGTTAGTAACCTAATTCGATTATCAGGAATCCATATCTTAAACGTGGGGAGATTTGAGTGCAAGTGATAATTTGAAACTCCAGACATAATTCGAGTTGGGGTCGGGAGTCTAGTCAGGGTATTTAGTAGAATAAGTCATGGTTCGTGCGAGAAATGATCTAACTTAGGGATTGAGTTATGGATATCCGGTTTTCTCGTACGGTTAGCCCGAGTCCTATACTTTCTCGTGATCCCTCACGTAGATTATTTATACGCACGATTTATT
>JAULLG010550178.1:0-10532 GCA_035668355.1 Sarracenia leucophylla
GATTTCTTCCCTTTTTCTTCACAGAGGTAGGTTTTTAGACATTCTAAACAACTCTACTGATTTACTTTGTGTTATTTCTAATTTTTCGTTGATCAACCGAAACCTAGGGTTTCGGCAGACCCGTTTGGCCGAAAATGGTTTTTCTGTGATTCCCGTGCTTAAATCTCAAAATTTGGCTATTGAAACATGCTCTAGAGCACCATAAATATTATCCTAGCTCTCTAGACCCGTGATGAATTGATCAATTTCAGATTTGGAGAGATTAAGGTTTCGGCTAGGGCTTTTGGCCTAGAATTGTGGATTTTGATCCTATAGCTATAATTTTTAGAAATTAAGCTGATTAGGTGTGATTGGAACATAAATTAACCTATGGGTCAAATTTGGTGATTTTCGGATTTATGGAATTAACATTTATAAATTAAATAATAAGTTGGTGATTAGGATTTTGATTCTATTATGATAGTCAATTGATATTGACCTCGATTATGTGAACTAGGTTTAAAACGAAACCTACGGTACGAATTTGGTAATTTTTGGGGCTAGTATAATTGAACTTTGTTAAGAGACTAGTAAGTTGGAATAAAGGTCTTATATCGAACCTTTAGAATCGTTGGATTCAAACGATCTAATTATGAATTGTGGCAAATTGAGTAAGTTAAGTATTGTGAAATCATTTGGATGGACTGGAGTGCCTGTGTTGATTTCCTATGGGTAGGATGCCCCGAGTATAATAAAGGTTCATGTTATAAAATACCCCGTAAGATAGGTATTCTTTCTTACATGTTTTAGGATTGTTGGGTCAACTTAGGTTTTCCTTTGGTCTTGACAAGGAGAAGATCCAACTTGGTTATTAGCCTTGGTTAGGCTTGACAGAACCTAATTGTGAAGTGGATGTGTCATCCTCTTAGGATGTATTTTGAGATAGATAATATCGTTCATGTAAAATATGGATTAGAATACAGTTAAAGTATTTAAGGATCCTTACGTTTCAGTAACCTATGTTTTGGATAATCTAGGTACATTGGTGATAATGCGGGATGGATGTGAGAACTCTTAGACTCCCTTGTAAAAGTCTACACTTTGATAGTTGAATCATGTGACTATTTGAGATTGTAAATAGTGCATAGGCTAAACTATGTTAGCCTGGTTATGATGGTGGCTCCAGTAAGTCACTTGAGTTATGTTGGATGGATTAATATTTAGGAACCTGTTTTGGCCACGTGGAGTATGATGAGATTCGACTCCAAATCCATGGAAATGTGCGTATACCCTGTTGGACTATAGTTAGAGACCTTATGGATCCTTAGGCTTACTTGTGCTAACCTTGATAGTTGGTGATTGAGTTACGTGATAAAATGATGATTATCTGGCTTTCTTAGAAAAGCTTATGCATTGGATTGTAAGCCTATGGTTCGGGATTAGTTGGGTGATATTCGTAGTTCCCGGTTTGTGACCTATGACTTATAGTTTGTAGTTCACGTGTGGGACGTAAGCTCTTCCTGAGTGAAAAATCTACCTCGTGAGGTTGAAGCACCTCGGCCTAGGTAACATATAGTCATTTGTGACATGCGTAAGCAACGTGGGGTCTTGAGTAATGACGAGAGCAGTGGCGGGTAGTAAGTTACCCAAGTGACGCACTAATCGTGCCCTGAGTTAGAATTAGATTTGATGGTTGTTAGGCCCCCCCTTATGATAGCCCTTGTTGCTTATGACTGGGATATGTGTTAGTTGAGATACCCCTTTTGTTGATATCTTTATATTGAGTATACTATCCATGTGAATACTTGTGAATTGGTTTAGATCATAGTTTGATGATCTTTAGGCTCCCTTTTTGTATAGCCTGGACTTGGTGTATGACATCTGTCGTTAGGCGATCTGTGTAAGTACCTTGGCACCTTATGTTGGCTAGTACGTATGTATAGATCTTAGTGATCTGTTGGAGTACATTGCTTGTGTCTTATGCTGAGTGTTTATGAATATGGTGTTTGGCGATTACCTTCACCGGTTTGGGTTGTAAGAACCCTGTTGAGACTAAGGCAGTTACAACCCGGATTTTGTGATGATAGGTCCACTAGTTGTGTACCTTGTTGATGGATGTTGGGTATTTCTGTACTTTAGCTTTGAGACATGTGGGAGTGGGGAGTGTAGTCGAAGCCTTCTGACTAGCGATGAGGTGTTCCGTGAGGTCAGTCCACGATGAGGTGTTTCGTGGGGGTTGTACAGTTGGAGATGGCCAGGGCCTTCCGATCAACGATGAGGTGTACCGTGGGACTAGTACAGCTGAGGTTATACTCATCCATTACTCCGAGGTCCATTTCTGGTGTGTATGTGTGTGTATTTGTAGCGTAAAGTTTACGAGCTATGGTACGGGACATAGCTTGTCTACTTTACGATACGCGAGTGTGTGAGTATGTACTCGTAACGTCTACGAGCTATGGTATGTGACATAGCTTGCTTGCTTTACGATACATGGTACTTGGTTTGGATTATGTGTGCATTCTTTACATAAGTATGATCATATCATCATTTACGAGATGTAGATGTAAGTATTGTAGCTTTTTAGCTTCTTTGCGGCTTTGGACATGCGGCACCATGTATCACTTTTTAGATAGAAGAAATTGGAGCCTTCTATTGGCTTTAGATTACTCAGTCTATAGTGTAGTAACCGTTTTCCCTTCTTGATGAGTTAGACCTGCTATTAGTTGGCAGCTTCCGTCGATTAGTGTACAGAGTATAGTTATTTGCTATGTTGTGTTAGTAAGTTAAGTTTAATAAGAAAACGTGGTTTTTCAACTGATAATACTGTATTCAAAGGCTTTTGAATAAAAAGATATTTTATACAAAAATTGGGTTATGCAGCTATGGTTTCGGATTACAGAAAATAATTATGGTTTTACTTTGAAAACCTTTTTACTTATTGCTGCATAATTGACCTTATATACCATTTTGTGGTTTATTATGTCTATTATCCTACATCCGTGGCTCAGCTACCCAAACATTTTTCAGGTTAAGCTAAAGGGAGCATTTTGGATAACTGAAGCAAGGATGGGGAAGGTTGGAGCTAGCACACATTTTCTTTTACAGTATTTCACTATTCATAGTTGGATGAATGTATATTGGTTATATCTTCTGTTTCATTTTGTTTCCAGCTGTTGGATTACTGTATGGCCATATGACCCTTTATCATCTTTTGTATGCATGTGAGATGCCGATGGATAGTTTTAATTTCTGTTACAGCTTAGATAGTTTTGGTTATATTTTCTGTTGCTTCGGGATACAAGAGCTTACGGGCCACCCTTCATTTATTGAGATTCGTTCGCTTTGTTTTCTTGGTTGGGGTTGCAAGAGCCTACGGGCCACCCTTGATTTCATTGAGTTTTGAGTTAGTTTGTTGTAGAGTTTTAGAGTTGTGCCGCATAACGGCTTGTTATAGTTTAGAATAGCTTAAGAGTGTGGTTGTTGATGCCCTTAAAGGGCTTATATTGATTGTTAATATCCAGGTGTTGTTACAGGTGACCGACCCCTTTGGGTGACCGTCCAAAAATAGGGGAAACTCTGCCGAAATTTCTAAAAATTTCAAGAGTTAGAATATTTTCCAACATTTTCATAAATTTTGTTAAAATGAGAAAATGTTCTTGTTTTTTAATGTTGGTGTTTTGAAAAGGTGACTCTTCGGCATGAGACTCGGTTATTGGACATTTCTTATTAGATTATTATTTGAGTTAGGTCGGGACGTTACAACTACCACGGAATGTGCTCCCAAATCTGTAAGGATTGGACTCCAAGCATCCACAACCTATCAAGGTTATACTCACACTGGAGTTTGCCACACAGGTAACTTCTCACCGTCCCACCACAACTCCAGGGTATTCGTTCCAAACGAGTACCAACACACAAAAGTGCCCGCGCACATATCACGATCACAATCCTCCTGTTCTTACGCAATATGACCAACAAACGACAAACTTGCAGAACTGAAAGCTACCACAGAAACCCTAGGTTATTGAGAATGGTCAGGGTCAAACCACTGATCAAATCAAAAGGCCTGAAGACATCCCAGCGTCCCTAACCATCCTCTAACCAAACAACATCAAGATCGCCATCCACAACCTCCAACTCTCGAATGAAATCAATAACGAAATTCTCACAACCTCGAACACTAACCACAAAACCACGATGCAACCAAACTAAAACCAACAAGAGAAAACTACAACACCCACATACTTGTCCAAGGCATCTGCGTCACATATACACTTAGCGACACACTTCTCACTTGTCCCTCACACGGAAGGATATCCCACACAACCATACCTGAAAGGGAGACAACACAACCACCTTCTTAATCATCGATTTTAGCCATACTGGTAACATCTCACTACACAAGGCTTCTACTTGACCGTAACGTCCAAAACCCGCACGAAAACCAAATCTAATGGAGTGTTCTCAGAACATAGACAAACTTCAAACTGATCAGACCACATAAGTCTCTACCACCGGACCAATGGGTAACTAAGGGCATACTCTAAGGCACCAAACTTAATATCAATAAGAACCCGAAAGCATCACCAAAAAGGGTCTCTCAAAAAGATCCAAAATGACAACCATCACTTACCCACCTTCATCCAAATCCTGAACCAACCCATCAAAGGGTAGCTAAGCTGAACCATGGCTACTAAATCTTTACAAGGCTAAAAAACTTGTCTACCTCTTATCGGTTATCTGAACCACACTACGTCGGTCTAACCACCAAGGGTATCTCAAAGGGAGGAGACTCTCAAACAATCTCTCACCTCTCAGGACCATATCCAACCATCACCACACTCCTGCTACACAAGATAGCCCAAACACCGCTCTTAACGTGAAAACCACCACGCCTATGTAGGCTATCCCCGGGGTACACACCTAATGCATAGCTATACCCACTCCTAGATATGCACCCGGGTCCTACTCTCGAGGACAAGGCAACAAGCTATATGAGAAACGACTAATCTACCTCAAAGGGGATCAATGTCTATGCACATAAGCATGTTAACATGTATACACATAACTATGTCAACACCTTATCACATAACGAGGAGGCTAATTGGAGTGATACCTCAATCTAAAAACTAGTTTGTATTCTTAAATAGAATGAGCGTTTCCGAGGCGTCTTTCTAACCAGATTCCCAAAGTAGTTAACCGGATGCACAAGGTAAGCGATATCATCCTCAAAGTCCTACCATCATGCCCACATAAGCACATAAGCACATGGCATGTCAAATCATTTCTCATCACAAGACAAGAATACAAGCATACCCTAATCATGAATGCAACATGCAAGTCAACCCTCTCGAAATAACACACAACCCTTCCCACGGCTCAAAGGTATTTGAACCCGGAGCTTTGAGACCACTAGTAATGACCCAGAACACAGTGTAGCAGAAACCACACGCGGGACTCAAGCCGATAACCTACGCAAAGCCGAAACTGAAACAAGCCAATTAAAACATAAGAAAAACATTTAAGTTTTATGCCGTTTTATAGTCCAAACAATTCCTTGATGAACGGGATACTTTTATATAGAAAATAGTATAAATACTATACTTGAAAAGTGTCCCCAAAGTCTTCCATTGAGCCCCCAAAGTTTAAAAAAATTAAAATCATTTTTGGATTGCACAAAAAACAGGGACTGCCCGAGCGCTCACGTGGATGAGAGTTTTCCAAGGAAAAAATCTGGTTGCTCAAAAAATTTATACAGTTAAGTTTTCTTAAAACCACCGAAAGCCTAACGCGCATACATCTCTACCGAGCAATAAACCCAACCCAACGGAGCCCGAAAACACCTCCCCGACACAACGGCCCAATATTAATCCACATAACAAGGATTACGAAGGTAAAAGATCAAAACCATTTTAGTAAAAAGGGTTCATTAATGCAAACTCCACCGTTAAAGATTTTTAGAAAATTTTACGTGGAAATGTTTATTCTAAGGACTAACCACGTCTTGTACCTAATAGACAATCCGTACGAGATTTATATTCAGCCCCCAAAGGGTTGCCAACTATACATGAATAGGTATAAAGCTAACAAGCTAAGCTAATACAAACATAAGTCGTAAACCCAACCCATGCCTGTAAATGCAACGAAAAAGAAACTACCTGCCTAGAGTTTCTCACCAATCAAGCAATATATGATAAAGGGGTCAAAAGGTCATACAACATATCTATAACCCAACAAGATTTACAATATCCTACATTTATCGATAATAAAAGAATGGAAATGTTAAACATGTTAATCTAAGCATAAGTCTCGATCCCACACAGAGGAGACGAACCCAAAACCCATCCAGCAGCAAATCACCCATCAGCCGCTAAACCTGCACGTTGTTACTAAAACAACGTAAGCCCACTACCGTGTAGGAAATACGATAATAAAGAAATCATGAAAGGATACGAGAATGATCATGCAACAAAGAAAATACACATTTTAATCGTTAAAACGTTATAAGCTACATAATCCGATTTTTTCTCACCATGAGGTGAGTTTTAAGTAAACCATGATCCAAAGACAAAGTTTTCTTTTCCCAAAACCAACCCTTACCATTCCATAACGAATATATGCTTAGTCCCATACCTCCACATATAAGCGTTGTGGAATGAACATAAACCACAAGTTAAAACCATTAACTTAAAACTATTTTGACAGTTCTAAACAAGAATAGATAGAACATCAAACAATCCAGGGAAAACAATATAGTTTTCCGTTTGAATGGAACATGTAAGCGCACAGGGGAAAACATGAAACAGGTATAACCCACACCTATTGTCTCACCCAGCTACCCCAAAGCACCTACTCCAACATCTCTAACCCCCAACTCCTGGCCATGACCAGGGCCAAAGTGAAGACTAACCTGATGCCAATCCGGCATCAATACTAGTCTATCCATGCCACATCTGGTTCCAACTCGAAGTCAACACCATCCCATCATGGCCACTCACCTAATACCGGCTCGGCATCGACACCAGTCTATTATGAACAATCCATCAAACTGATGGTAGATGAGATCCCCATGGTCACCTCTCAAAGGTATCGAGATCAATCATCGGTCCACACCCAACCTACAACATCGATATCCCTCTCATGAGTATATCCCACAAAACTAAACTACAACATGTAATTTAAAGTGGAACAACAATCAGCTGTGTACAATAGGATTGCAATATAAACCACAATGCATCATATCAACAAGTGTATATGGAAACTAAAAGTGTTACAACAGGCACAACCATAACCAGAATCATACTATTAAAGTAACTACCAGTAATATCCCACATGCAATCATATTACTTCAACATAAACCAACGATACAAAGGGAATAACTGTATATCCAAACCACCAAAGATATACAAGAATATATGCATATCTAATCAACCAAAGAAAGTACAGCGATAATCAGAATAAAGGCCTTGTCCGTAACTATCCTATATTCTATCAAGTTGCAATAAACAAAACACCTAACATGAATGTGAATAGGATAATAAAAGCTTAAACCACAAGTCTAAAGGGATGGCTACGTTACATGCTCCCACTAAGATATGAATTCAATAATGTACACATACTATGCATTCAACGGTAGTATCCATCACCCAAGCAAACAAGCACATCGATTGAACCACCATTTAAACTAATATATATACGAGACTGAAATAAACCTTAAGGAAATACATAAGACCGACAAGCTTAAAACAGAAATCGTAAGGCTCACTCCTCACCGGCTTTCTCAACACATAACTCGTTTTTAGGAAAAACCACGTAAGGGTCAAATTTTGCCAAAAACCGAATTTTTACCAAAAATGGAAACCAAGCCCATGTGTACATGATTATCAATATGGCCGTCAGTTTTGTAAACTGAAAATACCGACAAGTGACGATCTCGGTACTTATCGAGGAAAAGCTGACATTTTTCAAAATTTGAGATTTTAAGCCCAATAAAACCTGATATCCGCAAATCTCATATTGTACACGTTTTGAGCTACAAAATTTCAAATCAAAATCAGAAAAGATAGGAATACTCCTAATACAACGAGGATACATAATAACCAGCTAATTTTTGAAAGCCCCATGTTTGGATACCCTAAAAGTGATAATAACCCTGAAAAACGTACTTTTTTGCAAGTATACAACATATACTTAATCCATAGATCGATATTACCATAGATCCTACCTCGTAACCGTAGGGGAAGCCCGAAAACCACGTGTCCAGCCATTCCTTAACCATATGAACACCGAAATCAAAAATTGGTTTGATAGAAACGTAAACAAACGCGCTTATACTAAGGATCTATAAACAAAAACCATAAAAAATTACCAAACGAGCTTTAACCATGCATCCAAACCCAAGATCCAAACCCAAAAATCACCCTCAGCTCTGACCGACGTGTAACGATAAAGCACACTTACTACCACTCGAGAAGTACATGCTATACAACTCATCTCAAAAAGTTAAAAGCAAAGACCCGTCCTCGGTCCAAATGATACCAAACTTGGTCCTGCCCTTGGGAAAAATATTCTGGAGATTCCGAGACAATCGGCGTAATCGTGAAACCCCGAAGTTGATAAACTTTACTTTCTTCAAAACTTTTAACCGGTTCACAAAAAACGTTAATGTACGCCGATTTCGAATTAAAGCTTAAAAACCAAAATGGTTCAAGATTACACGGTCCAAAGCTCCCCAAAGCTACTTAAAGAAACCTCATACCAAATTCTAGACCGACCCCTGAGGGTCAGGGTCGTTGCAACTTGAGTTAATGCGTACAGATTATATATTGATTCTTTTGAATATCAAATTTTTATGCATATCTCTCAAATCTTATGTGCTTCTGTATGTTTCTTGGTGATCTCTTGTCTCACCATCATGCTTATAATATGCACTCTTCTTCTATGTGTTGCATATTTGTACTTTTGCATGTTCTTTACTTTGATATTCTTAGGTTGAGGGGGCGATACTTAGAGAGTACCTATATGAGCATTAACTCATTTATAGAGTTATTCAGACCTGGGAAAGTAATCTAATTAAGTGTACTTTTCCCTTGCCAAACACTTAGTCTAGTGTCTTAAGATCTATCCTCTCTGAGAGTGTATCGTTCGCCCTTTATCCCCATTGTTAGGGGTTTTTCTCTTCTAGTCGCCACCTCACTTTAGGACGACATAGATTCGGTTTCCCTATTGGTCGGTCTTGATCATTGCACCGCACTTACCGTGTCTGATGAAAGGTTGTATCACCGTCCTCCTGCTCACCACACCTTTGTTGACATCTTACCTCATGACAAGGATTACAATCCTACATTGAGATGTACAGAGTATTTGTGGTCAGCTGCTTGACCTTGATCGAACACTTAACAAACTCCCTTATCGCATAAGTTCCATCGATCAACACAGTGGGAGGTACATTGCACCAAATAGTAGATACATTGCAGGATCTACCTCAAGCTGCTAATCTCTTTATTTTTCCCTGTTATCCTCCCTTTGTATTTTCAAAACAAAATGGGGGAGAAGTATTGCTAGGAGAGAGAAGATAGGGGAGAAGAATATTTAAGAATATGTTTTTATTCAATCATACGCCTTTTCAATACTATGGCATGATACATTAAGTTTCTAGTTTTCTTTAATAGTTTATATCAGTCTTTCATTTATGCATGATATTATTTGCAATTTTACGCTACCATTATTCTCTCAATCTGTAATTATGTTTTATTATTCATATCGCATATTTGTTTCACCTTGCTTTTTCGTTTTCTGTGTAGTGAGCAGTTACATGCTGACTATACAAGCCTTACAGTTTAGATTAGGGTCTCGAGTATATTTCAGTTGATGGTTCTCTTGTATCCTCATACATTTCTTTTCTTGTATAGGTTTCTTTTTGTAAATGGTTTTGTCCCAAAAATTCCAAAGGGTGAGATTGTTAGTATTTTGGCTATTCCCGAGTTAAGCCCAAAACCATTTTGTCTGTACCTTTAATTTTGGATTTGGAGTTTTTTGATGTTTGTATCTAGATCCTTCATCCAGATTACATTCAGCAAGGCCGCTCTGATCCTTACAAAGTATATGACACTAAGATACACACACCCATATGCATTCATATCATATCATGTTTAGGATTGTTTGTGTATATTGTTGCCTTAGAGAATTCATGACTTACCATGTATTCGAGGCACTAGCGCGCGAAGGGGCACGAACACCTTCCAATACCCTGGAGCATTCGTAGAACACTAGAGCAGCATTAAGTGGGAAACATTAATTTGTGCCATTCTTGATAAGCTGAGAGTTGAGACATTGAGTCACCTAAAGAGAGCCTAAAGAGAGCTCGAGCACACATGTTAAATGTCTTAATTCCTCTTTGCCGAGAGTTGGGTTTTCTAGACGCTAGTAGCACGCCCGTAGAGTGATCGAGTTCGGCGGTGAAACCCTAATGACTCTCATTGGCACGGGTAGAAAAAGCTTGTTATCTTTAACTACGCTCGAAGAGTGCTCGTGCGTGTTATAGTGTCTATGGC
>JAULLG010550288.1:0-10528 GCA_035668355.1 Sarracenia leucophylla
TCGGTAACGTTTTCTATAAACTTTCTATGTCGCCTCCTCTTTCGATTTCATGAAGAGCAAGAACGGATTTTTAATTAAAATAATTTTTTTAAAAAAAACCACGACGCTTCCGCTTGGCCGGCTCCAACATAGGCTCCCTTCAAATGGCCTTATTTTCGATGATTAGACTTGTTGTTTGGTTGAAGAGTTGTGCATTGATTAATGCTTATATTCACATTAAAATGCATTCACTTTGTGGTTCGGTTGTACGTGGGTAAGTTGTGACATTGGATTGGATACAGGTCGGCCTTGCCCTCAGACCTTCGGGTCTGTAAAAGAGTTGTATCGCTTGTTAATGGGTCGGCCTTACCCTCAGACCTCCAAGTCTGTAAAAAAGTTGCATTGCTTGTCGACGGGTTGGCCTTGGTCTCAGACCTCCGGGTCTGTAAGAGAGTTGCATCACTTTCTGACGGGTCGGCCTTGCCTTCAGACGTCGGGGATTGTAAAAGAGTTGCATTGCTTGTTAACGAGTAGGCCTTGCCCTCAGACCTCCGAGTCAATAAAAGAGTTGCATTGCTTATCGACGGCTCGGTCTTGCCCTCAGACATTCGGGTCTGTAAAAGAGTTGCCCTAGTTTGTGACATGTTACTTTGGATTGTGATAAGGCAGGCTATGCCTTCAAACCTCCGGGTTTGTAAAAGTGTTGCATTGGATTACATAGAGATCGATCATGCCTTCAAAGTTCAAGGTTTGTAGAAGTGTTGTATTGGATTACATAGAGGTCGGCCATGCCTTCAAACCTTTCGGTTTGTAAAAGTGCTGCATTGGTTAAGGATTGGCGAAGAGATTATGAACTTAAGTTCACAGGTGATTGTTGATAAGTTGAGTAAACTATGATAAGGATTTCAGATAGACATTTAATGTGATACACTTTTCTCACATGAGGTGTACATATGGTTGTTGCTTTATAACTAAAATGTTTTTACTGGTGATGTGGTTATATTTTCATTCAAAAAAGGACATGTGATATCCAATTTTTTTTTTAAGAATAGAGTATTATGTTACTTTTATGCTAATGACCTGTACCTATCGCATGTCAACCTTGCATAGCATGATGTTAGTTTATATTATCTATTATCCTGCTAGTGGGGCTCAACCCTTTATAATATTTTTAGGATCAAGCAGGGAGCTTAGAGTGTTATGGAAGGACACAAAAAGCGAGGGCTTTCAGACATGTCATTTATTTATTATGTTGTTATTTCATTTCTGAGAAATGTATATTATTTTACTTTTCAGTTTTGGTAGTTGGATAACTGTACAGTCATAAGGTCATTGGTTATTCAGTTGCATGCAAGTGAGGAACCGTTGGGTAAGTTGCTTTATTTTTGTTCATTGAGTTTGAAGTAGTTGGGAAAATTCCTTGGGTCGGCTTTATTAATTGCTTAAAGTAGTATAGTTTATTTATGCAATAGATCGGCTTTCCTTCCTTGTTGAGTAGAATAGTTTAGTTTAGTTGTGCCTTGGATGGGCTTATTAATAGTTGCTAGTTGGCTTAGATGGGCTTACTGTTGTTGTTCGATGCCTTTGATGGGCTTATATTGTTGAGTTATTGGATTTTTCTTCTTTACAAGTGATATTTTGGCTTGGCCTTAGTCTAAAAAAAAGGGAAAACTCTGCTGAAATTTTCCAAAAAAGAGTTAGAATATTTTTCAACCCTTTTTAGAAATTCCATGAAGAAAAGACGTTTTATTATTTTATAATTTCAAGAAATAAAGATACGGTTTGAGTTTCTATTTTTGGTATCACCTTAGGACTGTGTTATTATCCGGGGTCAGGACGTTACAGATGGTATCCGTGCTTTAGGCTCGAAAACCTTAGGACCATGCGAAGGGTCATGTGTTGTACTGAGAGGGATGAATTTCTTGTTGCATCCATGTTTTATGTGCTTGTGATGTGATGTGACTTACCTGCGCATGCTACGTGATTATGTGAGTGTGGAGGTAGGATTTCGAGGATGTGGTTCCTTCCTTCGGCGACCGGGTTACTGCTTTATGATTCCATTTAGAAAGGCGCCTCACAAATGCCTGTTCCACTTGGAAATCTAGGCAAGTTGTTCGGATTGAGATATTATTCTATGAAACATCCTCCGTATATGATGGTGTGATGTCGTGCTTACATGACTTGATGATAGCATGTTTACCCTCGACCAATTGGTCTTTGGGACATTGTTTGGCTTACCCTTGAGATGAATTTATGGCTTTCGGTTTGAGTTAGCATTTTATCTCCCCCATCTTTATGTAGTACTTTCATGTCTTAGGGATAAGGACGCGGCCAAGGTTGTAGTGTAGATGATATGTTGATGTGTTTATGTGCATAGGGATTAACCTATGTTATGATAGACATATTTTTTCAGATGGTAAGCATCTTACCTATGAAGTAGGATCGTGATGGGTATCCAAGGGTGGGTAGACCTATGAGTTAGGAGACTACCCGGAATGATTTGTGTAGATGTGGTGGTTCGCCCATCGTGAACCATACTTTCTCGTGCCTTATTTTTATGTTGTGAACCGTGTATGGTTTTGTGCGTTTGAATAGTAGAGCTTGGCACGATGGAACGTGAATGAGAATTAAGTGGGGGAGTGTGAGGATGATGAGATGTGAACCCTTAGGGTAGATGCCATGTTTGAAAGTTTCCTTTTTTAAAGGTGAGATGTCTTGAGGGACTAGAATGACGTTGTGACTTCTCTAGTATCCTATTTAGGATCATTATATTGTATCTACAACACATGTTCGAAGAACGTATCCGTTTGAGAACGAGTGTCGTATGTATGTTGTAAGAACTGATAAGAAGTTGATGGGTTGTTGACCTAGTAGATGTATAGTAGCCGCTCTTTGGCTTGAATTCTCTTTGATGAGTTGTTTCGGTTCTCTGGAAAGGAAGTTTGATGTTATCTTCTTTTGATTGTGGAGTCCCCTCCCAACCCCACCCCTTTTGCTAAGCGATATCTTTGTGACAAGAACCTGATGAAAGAGGCTTCAAAGGTGGATCGGGCAGTTATTTCTTTGACCCATTGGATGTCATTTAGTTGGATAATGGGGGTATTGCCAACGATGTCCCGATAGAAAGGTTGACAGTTGTGAATCCTACTCTAGCGGCGTGATTGCTAGTTGTAATTTTGGATTTGTACGATGATGACATAGGGTATCAGAGATCTTTTAACCGGTATCTGGAGATAGGGTCCAAGGAGGTACTAGCGGTATGGTTGGTAGGATTGCAATCTTATTAAACACTTTTCTCTTTGTGAGTGCAGAGGCACGTGGACAGTACACTTGCCTTTTGTTCAAAGTTATGAGAATTCTTTAACTGACTTCTCTGGGATGCGAGTTATTAGGAGTTCATAGTGAACTCAGGTGATGCCTTTTTATGGCTACGTGGTGTTATTCTTGGGGTCCTTTAAGGATTTGGCTTGGTGCCTTAAGCACATGTTTGGTAGATCGCGAGCTTGGTGGTAAGTGCTCAAGTGATATGATTGACTTAATCATCATTAGTGTGTTTGGAGGAAATCTAGTTAGATGTATTACGATGATTCTGGTTTAGGTTGGTAGTACTTGGGTCGACACCAGTCTTCTTCGGGTCGACCCTGGCGAACTGCGTTTTTGAGATATATTGGTAAGCATGTGCTCGTTTAAGACAACTATTAGTTTTTGTTAGGCTATGATGAGATTGGGGTATCTACATATTAGTGTGTTGTGATGACCTTTTAACGACTGTGAGTAGAAGCTAGTAGGATAATGTGGGTGTGTTCTCTCATGGTCCATAATGAAAACCAATTGCTCCTCCTTCTGGGTGTGAGGATGTGCGTTAGGTTAGTAAAGATAACCTTGGGCTGGACTAATGTCTTGTGTGGAGTTATGGACCATTGGTTTTTGTTAGTTCGTGACCCCAAGTGGCATGGGTTGATGTACCCTTGACAATCCGTTGAGGCGAGTTTTCTTGTAGTTTCCCTTGAATTACTCTTCGTGTCCTGAACCTTGAGTGGTTCTTTTGGGGTTCATCTTGGATGGGGTAAGATGGCAGTGGTTGGGTCGAGTCATGTTCCCTTGGTATTAATACTAAGTTAAGGAATGACTCGGGACCCTTTCTTTTGTGTCGACACTAGCCTTCTTTGGTTTTTGCATATGATTATGTTAAGGTCAGTTTTAACGAGTTTTGTTTTCGAACCTGTGGTAGTGAGAATAGTCACATCTTTTGTTATTGTCAGAGTTAAGTTATAAGAATTCTTTGTATGGGATTGATGCCTTGACAAGGATACAAGAGGAGTCCTGGTAAGTTGGTTGTTATTGTTGTACCGGTGAAGTTAAGTGAAGTTTTAGGTCATGTGGTTGACATGACATCTTGAAAGTGCAACTGGCTGATGTAACACATGGTCCAACTTAATTTCATACTTTAATTCAAACATGGTTTTCTTAAAAAGGGATGGGATAAAATTTTCGTGATTTTAAAAAGAACTAAAACATGATCTTATTTTGGGGTGTTACGGCCAAATATTAGTGCCTTGAGGGCAAACAAACGGTGTGTGGGAGTATCAGTAGTGATCTGATCCTTTCCTTTTGTGGTTTCATTCTTTGGTTCATAGTACCGCGGGATTGTATACCTGATAAGTTATGAACCTTGGTGTTCTTTGTGGAGTTATCCAAAGAGGAATTGAAACCATAATCTAGTATCAATATACGAGATTGTTGGAAGTTTGTTTAATAAGTGTTGGTAGTTTGTTGAAGTCCCCTCAGCCTGATGGAACATTTTTCAGTTTGATGAAGTAATATCAGTGTGAGATGGTAAATGCTTTGAGAGGATAACAAAAGAATGTTTGGTGTGGGATCACTTTCAAGATGGTGGTACAATTCTTTCTATGAGTGTACTAGTTATAAATCTAAATGTGCATGTATGAGACCCGAGTCTGGGTTCGTTGTGAGATTTATGTGGGGCATGTAGTAGTTGAGGACTTAAGTGTGCTCATCCTTATGCTTTGATGATTGTTACGCTATGTTGTATTGGATATTGATAGAGTTTATGTGATTATATTATAGATCAGTACATATGTGATGAAATCTTTTGATAATGATGGTTTTGGTGAGCCATTCAGGTCGGTTGCACGTTGGTGGATAAAATCCGTGTCTAGTATTTGGGCTTGGTTGTTGTGTGAGGTATGGTTGATTTCGAAGATGAAATCTCCTTACTGGGGGAGGTTATAACAGTTTGAACCATTTTAATAAATATTTTAATTAAAATCGAAGGATATGGATAATGTATTTTTATATCTGAATTTTTTTTATATAGTGTTCGAAGAGAAAAGCTTATGTAATACATATAAATGTAAATCTATATATATACACATTTGTTTTTCTAGAATATTCTTAAATAAAAATAACAATAATCTCGCGTACACGCGAGAAGCTTCGAGACAGAGAGCCGAAGCTCGGTAAAAATAGAGGCGAAGAGAGAAGAGAGGGAAGAGAAGGGAGAAAAGAAGGATGTCTTCCGACCACTGTCGCGGCACCATCGGCGCCTATCGTCGCCGGCGGGGGGGAGGATCGACGGCAAACAGAGGGAAAATAAGGGAGCAAACTGCATGCAAGTCGTGCGCTTCGACGGGCGATTTCAGCTCGATTTTGTGCTCAATTCTTCTAATTTCTTCATCAAGTGTAAGATTTGAGGACTCCTCTATGCATCTACTAATTTTTTTTGGATTATTGTTGAGGTTTCGTGATCGATCGCAAGCTAGGGCTTGCCAAACCCACAACCTTCTTTATTCGTATTTTTGTGATTTTGATCATGTTATCATGAAATTGGACTTAGATTTAATTATTTAAGCTTACTAGAACAGTGTTTGTGAGGTCAATTTCAGTTTTGGGAAAACTAGAGTTTTCGGATCAAATTTGGGGCTGATTTGGGTATTTCGGCCTTGTTGGGATACTTTCATGAAATTGATTCCAATTCTAAGATTATGGCATAGAATATAGCATGTGCTTAAAATTTTATAATTTTTGGATAATCGGATTTTATCACCGTTAATTAAACCACACGTTGGTAATTTGATTTTTATAGTTGAACGCATTTTCGGGGTTGATTCGGGACGACTTTGGATTGGACTTGGTTTCTAGGTATCGTCTCAGTTGTGTGGTTGGATCCTAGACCTTATAAACCTATTTTTGATATGGATTCAGATTTTGTCTCCAAAAAATCTATTTTGTGCCTTTGACAAGATTGTCGAACCCAATTGGTTACGTTTTTTGATTTTGAGTCTTGTATCACGAAATTGATTACTAAATCATGGCATTGAACCTAGTTGGGATTAATGAAATTTATTAGAACAATGTTTGTGTAACCGATTTTGGTTTTGGACGAATTATAGGGTTCGAACTAAGTATATTTGTGGGAATATGGTATTTTCGACCAAATTGATGAAATTTAATCCATGTTTTTGTTTGGGTTTGATTGACGTGATTGAAAATGCTTAGGCTAACCTATATTAGCCTCTTTCATTTAGTGACTTGATTATGTAATTTGGATTATATTTGGATTCAAACCCACGTTAAACGTGTTATATTATGATGGATTGTGTTGGTGTATTTGATGATACTTATGCTCACTTAAAATACCCTTGTTTTCGATGATTAGACAAGGTGTTTAGTTGAAGAGTTGTGCATTGATTACTACTTATATTCACATTGGATGCATTCACTTTATGATACAGTTATATGTTGGTAAGTTGTGACATTGGATTGGATATGGGTCGGCCTCGCCCTCAGAAATCCGGGTCTATAAAAGACTTGCATCACTTGTTGGCGCCCTCAGACGTTTGAGTCTGTAAAATAGTTGCATTGCTTATCGGCGGGTCGGCCTTTCCCTCAGACCTCTGGGTCTGTAAAAGAGTTGCATCACTTATTGATGGGTCGACCTTGCCCTCAGACCTCTGAGTCTATAAAAGAGTTGCATTTCTTATCGACGGGTCAGCCTTGCCCTCAGATCATCGGGTCTGTAAAAGAGTTGGATTACTTTGTGACCTATTACTCTGGATTATGATAAGGCTGACCATGCCTTCAAACCCCTAGGTTTGTAAAAGTGCTGCATTGAATTACCTAGAGGTCGGCCTTACCTTCAAACCTCCGGGTTTGTAAAAGTGATGGATTGGATTACTTAATGCCTTCAAACCTCCGAGTTTGTAAAAGTGCTGTATTGGATTACTTAAAGGTCGGTCATACCTTCAAACCTCCGGGTTTATAAAAGTGCTGGATTGGTTAAGGATTGGCAAAGATATTGTGAACTTAAGTTCACAAGTGATTGTTGATAAGTCAAGTAAACTATGATAAGGATTTCGGATAGACATTTAATGTGATACACTTTTCTCACATAAGGTGTACATATGGTTCCATTCGAAAAAGGACATGAGATATCAAAATGTTTTTTAGAAAAGAGTATCATGTTACTTTTATGCTAATAACCTGTACGTATCGCATGTCAATCTTGCATGTCATGATGTTAGTTTATATTGTCTATTATCCTGCTACTAGGGCTCAGCCCTCTTAACATTTTTCAGGATCAAGTTGGGAGCTTGGAGAGTTAAGCAAGGATGCAGAAAGCGAGGGCTTTCAGACACGTCATTTATTTATTCTGTTGTTATTTCATTTCAGACAAATATATATTATTTTACTTTTCAGTTTCGGTGGTTGGATAACTATACGGTCATAAGGTCATCTTTCATTCGATTGCATGCATGTGAGGAACCATTGGGTAAGTTGCTGTATTTTTGTTCATTGAGTTTAAAGTAGTTAGATAGATGCTTGGATCGGCTTTATTAATTGCTTCAAGTAGTATAGTTTATTTATGCCATGGATCAACTTTCCTTCCTTGTTCAGTATAATAGTTTAGTTTAGTTGTGCCTTGGATGGGCTTATTAATTGTTGTTAGACACCTTAGATGGCTTATTGTTGTTGTTAGATGCATGTGATAGGCTTATATTGTTGAGTTTTTGTATTTTTCTTTTTTACAGGTGATATTTTGGCTTGACCTTAGTCAAGAAAAAAAGAAAACTCTGCCGAAATTTTTCAAAAAGAGTTAAAATATTTTTCAACTTTTTTTAGAAATTCCTTGAAGAAAAAACCTTTTATTATTTTATACGGATGTTTTAAGAAATAAAGATATGGCATGAGTTTCTATTTTTGGTATCACCTTAGAGTTGTGTTATTATCTGGGGTCAGGACGTTTCAGGAACACCGTAAAAAGCCAAAAGTATAAGATGATTGTTGCATAAAAGATTAGAGAAGTAAGAATTTTTCAAAGATCAAATATGTCGGGGAATATAATTGTTGCATAACGAATCCATTACAAAAGGATAAAATAAAATAATAAAAACTCGGGCTTCATCAGAATCCGGGGCAGAAAAGGAACTTAGCAACGCATAGTTGGTGTAGAAACCATCCTCGAGTAGTTGTCGGCTAGCATTGGCATCTCCTCATTGAGGCTCAGATCTTCTAGTTCTAGCTTGGTAGGGGTATAAGTGTAATTAGAGAGAAGTAGAAGGGTTTTGGTCGAAGGACTTGGATGTTAGAAATGAAGGGAGGTCGGGGTTTATTTATAGATTTTTAGAAATTGGAGTCCTTCTCGGATTAGGAGTTGATGGCACGCCCAGTCCGGATGAAAACGGTGACTAGTGTCCGGACGATTTTGGCAAGTTCGGATGGTTTTAACGATGGAATTCCTAACTGGGACGGTCTTGTGTTGTGACAGTGTTGGCGACGAGAGTCCGGACGGTGATGTAGAGTCCGGACTGAATGTGTTGGTTTTGGTCTTTTTATTCTGTTTTCGTCTCGTACCGTGCATTTGTCTATTTATTGCTATTTTGGTGTAGTTTTGCGTTTCTTCTCCAAAACCTGTCTAAACACAAAAACACTACAAAACACAATATTAAACAATATATCGGGGCTAACCTAGTGTTAATAGCGGGATTAAATCATCACTTTTGAGTGCCGGTCGCACCCTCCAACTTACACTTTACTAGTACTCGAGCAAAGATAAAATAAACAGTAATGAGCAGAAACGTTAACGGTTACTAACAAACTAATCCCAGCAGGTTGTCACATGTATCATGAAAATTTTAAAGATAAATTTGTAAATATTCATACCTTTGACTTTCAAACCAAAATATCTTTAAGTTATAAAATTATCATGATAATTTTCTCGACCTTGCACATGATGTGTGTGTGTAAAACCCAACCAATATTCAACATGTACACCTCTGAATCAATCAAGCTTAAATAGCTAAAGCAACTAGATCTCGGTTTCAAAATATCACCGGTTGTTCACTCAAAATGAATTTCTCAGAAACTGGCTATAGTGTATATCTCTCAAGGCATGTGATAGAAGTGATAAGTATCAAAGCAAATTCTTACACATACCTTTGACACTGAAGAATGTAATTTCGAAGGATTGACTCAGAATCTCGTGATTGAAATACTGATTATTGGAAACAATTTTAAGTAGCTTCTTCAAATCATATTATCTTTCGGGATCAACTAGGACTTCATTTTTGGTTGTAACGTTAGGTAGGCCTCTTTTTATAGGCTCGGATCAAGTATATAGCTCCATCTGAATAAAAGGTAAAAAAAAAGAGATATCGAGTGCTGAATATGTCGAACTAGGGGTGCAATGTGGTATAGTCATTACTATACTGAGTACTGAAGCCAAAAATTGTACTTTGGCTTTATTATCTCGTCATCACTATATCATAATATCATCAGGGTTTTTTGTAATCACTTTCATCTTTTTTTCTTGCTGCATATTTGAATTTGTTCTTTGCTTTATTTTCTTGAATAGCACGGCCGCATAAATATTTATACTTTGTATTGCTGCGGCATTCATGTAACAAAGTCCTTTACTTGTATTGGCCCGATATCTTTTTTAGTTACCAAAACTTCAAATAAGCGCCTTTTAGAGTTTATTCAGTTTTCCCAAAAAAAAAACAGGGTGCATTTTTATGTTATGAGGCTCAAAATGGAGGCCAAGGGCAATGTTTGTACCGAAGAAACGAACAGGCTCAAATAATCAAAGATGGCCTAATATCATTTCCCAAAATTTAACACAATTCTTTAGAAACTTAATTGTAATGTGTATTCCCAGTTTTTAGTCAAAATGAAGATTAGGAAGACTCTCAACGAATATGGGGGAAGACAAAAATATCATTTACGAGTAAATGCATAAATTCCCTCAAAATAAAAGTTAAGTCTCAAAAGTTCACTTTAAGGGTTAAGTCTCCATAATTTCTGTATTTTCAACTATTCTTGTTTTTCAATCTTCATCAGTATACAAATATCCAATTAATCGGGTGTGCAAGATAATATCAGGTAGTCTAGTTTTGATCATTATCATTCAAATTTTTGCAAGTTAAAAATAATTTCATATTTTTCTCATCAAGGATATTTAACTTACAATTTTATTTTTAACTTTTTCAAACTTACATGCAATTACCCACAAATTTTCTTTTTCAAAAAA
>JAULLG010550616.1:0-10526 GCA_035668355.1 Sarracenia leucophylla
GGGGGGGGCGACAATGGCTTGGTGAGAGAGAGAGAGATGGATTGAAAAAAGTATGGAGAGAATTATTGGAATAAGGTAGTGTTATATTCTCTCCTTTACATATATATTTATAAAAATATATACATTCCATACTTTTGTATATGTATATTTTCCTACCATAATATTTATGAGAGTATATATGTAACAAAAATAAATATTCTCTCACCCTATCTAGGCCCAGGTACTAGGGATAAATCCCTAGGTGTGCCAAATTCCAATTATGCCCTCGTCCATTTAATTTAATTCTCCGACCATCCTGGTTGTAATACCCACGATCGAATTAAGCTAAATAATTCCTGAAACCAAATAAACCCTGCGTATAATGAGCTATGTGAGGGATTACGAGAAAGTATAGGACTCGAGTTAACCATATGAGAAAACTAGATATACCTAACTCAACCTCTGAGTTAAATCTTTTCTCACAAGAATCAGGACTTATTCAACTAAAGACCCTGACTGAACTCCCGATCCTAACCCGAATTATGTCTCGAGTTTCCAATTATCAATTGCACTGAAATCTCCCCACGTTTAAAATATAAATTCCTTATAATTAAATTAGTTTACTGACAACCCAGTTTAATTATCATCTTATCCTCGCAACCGCGCAACTTATCCTTTTGAATATGCCGGATAAAATGATCCACTGGCCAGATTTAGAATAATCAAACCTATAAGCAAAGCACACGAGGGGGATCTCCTCAACCTAAATCGGATGTAGCTTTCGTCATCTAATTATCAACCATCGAACAAATAGCGACAGTACCCAACCCACCGGTTATATTAATCTTAATATCAAAATCTCAGTCATCGGTGATTCAAAGCTCTGCGTATTATCTGAATATGATTAATCCATCACGTCGAGATTAAGAGTTTGGGCAAACATGATAACATGGGATGTGGATCAATTCGTATAGCCAGTATAGAATTGATCGTCCTGTTGATCCTGCTCAATACACTCTAAGTGTAGTAACACATCAAGCTCGAAAATCGAATTCCCAAAACTAAATTCGAGTCGTTCGACCTAGCCAAGACCAGCTAATATAACGATGTGCTACAATTGTTCCAATGGATTGTCCGGGTCCATTAGGATTTTGAGCCAACTTGTATATTCTATCATAAACTTTGACCTGATCTTCCGCGCTTTATGCATCGGGTCAAATACTGGACTGAATATACGGACTATACATTCATTCATCATAAATACAATAAATAGGAAGCCACAAATGCAATTATTTCTCAAATAATTCTCATTAATATACCAGGGATCAAATATACAAATACATAAAAGCATGACTTTTATTATACTGTCCTACAATCTCCCACTTATACTCAAAGCCATGCAGGAATACATCTGACACCTAACCCTTCTACTTCGGTAAAAGGATTCGTTAGGCTATCCACAGACACAATCACGTAAACCACAATGTCTCCACGTTGTATAGTCTCCCGGATGAGACAACACTTCCTCTCAATCTGTTTCCTGAAGAAAACACATAACTAGATGTAGACCTCATAGAATCTCTATTAGCCTGGAAATTTGATTCTATATACCCAAGGGGTGTAAGAATCTTAGCCTAGCACACCAACATATATTCCCTAGTCCTTTTCAAGTACTTGAGTATCTTCTTGGCCGCAATCTAATGCTCTTCCCCTGAATTAGACTGATATCTGCATTCCAAACGAACGACATAACATATATCCGGTATAGTGTAGAGCATGGCATACATGACACTTCCCACCGTCGAAGCATAAGGAATGCCTCTCATCCTCTCTATCTCCTAAGGTGTTCTAAGACGTTGATCCCTAGATAGAGCAATTCCATGTATGAAAGGAAGAGCTACCTTCTTGAAATTTTTCATGCTAAATCGAGAAATTATCAAGTCAATGTACCGGGCTTGGGATAAGCCCAACATCCTTCGTGATCGATCTCATATGAACTTGATTCCGATGATTTGGCCTACTTCTCCTAAGTCCTTCGTATTGAATGGACATGATAACCATACATTTACCAAAAATTACAACCCCACATCATTTTCGATTAGAAGAATGTTATCAACATATATGAATAGAAAGGCCACCTTGTTCCCATCATGCTTTCAGTACACACAATACACGATTGGACACTAATCAAAGCCGAAGCTTTTAATCGCCTGGTCAAATCGAGTGTTCCAAGACCTTGATGCTTGCTTAAATCCATAAATGGATCTCTTAAGCTTGCACAACATGTGCTCTTAGCCCTTTGCTATGAACCCATCTAGATGAATCATATAGATGCTCTCGTCAAGACTTCCGTTAAGGAATGTTTTCTTGTCGTCCATCTATCATATTGCATAGTCGAGATGCGCAGTAATGGATAAGAGAATCCAAATGAACTTAAGCACATACACCGGAAATTGGTCTCCTCATAATCGAACCTTTTCTTTCTGAGTAAACCCTTTGCGACAAGCCTTGCCTTAAAGGTTTCCACCTTCCCGTCCACTCCTCTCTTTTTCTTGTAGATCCATTTGCACCTGATGGGTTTAATTCCATCTAATGGTTCTACAAGCTCCCAGGCCTGATTAGAGTACATGAACTCTATTTCAGATTCCATAACCTTTTGCTATAAATCTGTATCCATATCTTGAAATGCTTCATAGTAATTCTAGGGTTCGGTATCATGTTCTTCTAGGATCTTTTCATAAGACTCTCCAAAGAACATGAACCTCTCGGATTAGCGAACAACCCTCCAAGTACCATGAAGCCCCTATGCACTCACGATAGATGGTATTTCATCCTGTTCATTAGGTATAGATTCCAGTTGTACCAAATTTTCATTCCTAACCACTTCTAGAACAACTAGTGACCAGGGTTTGTGGTTTATCACATAATCCTCTTACAAGAATCTTGCATTTGTGCTAACAAATACCCTCTGACTCTTTAGATTATAAAATAAAACCACCCTTAGTTCCTCTAGGGTATCCCACAAAGAAGCAGACTTCTGTCTTTGTCTCCACCATTCTTACATTGCCTACCAACATGTGTGTTGGGCAACCTCATATGCGAACATGTTTAAGATTGGCTTATGCCCAGTCCACAATTCCATGGGGTACCGGGAATTGTTTCTAATGCATGCCCCTAAAACGAATGCAGTAAATCCAAATAACTCATCATGCACCGTACCATCTCCTTAAGCAACCTACTCCACCTCTCCGCTACACCAATTTTTTGTGGCATCCCTGGTGCAGACAACTGGTATGTAATCCCATGTTCTGATGAGTAGTCCCTGAACTCCTTAAGAGGTCTTCATCACCATGATCAGATTGTGGGGTCTTACCCACCTATTACTTGGATGTTCATCAGACCACATTCATCAGAATGAACCAGTTCCAACACTTCTTTGGCTGTAAGTGCCTTGGTTATCTTACCCTTTAAGAAGGATTCGCATTCTAGAAATGCCTCCACTTCCAATGAAACAAAAGGTTAATTTTCTAACATGACCTAAACGAAGATGTCAAAGTAGTGTTTGGTTCAATCGAGGAATTTTTCCTTTTAGTGTTGAAACATTTAAATTATTCACCTCATTATTTTGAATAATATAAATAATCTGGTGTAAAACGTGAAGTGCATTATCCAATGTACCACGATAGACAAAGTGTTTTCTAACCATAATACTGCATAAATGCTTATTAAAGTTAACACGATATCCATAGATCCCCTTCAGGATACTAGAACTAAGTTTCACCTGATTTGAGGTACATACAAAATATTCTTTAAAGCTAAACACTTATTTCTACTAAAAGAAAGAACTATGTCTCCCGCTGCAATAGTAGTCCTTGGGAGTTATACCCTATCTGAAGGTAAACCTTGCCATCTTTAAGACGTCAGGTTACCTGGAACCGCTGTAAATGTTTGTAGACATGATTTGTGGTTCCTACATCTACATACAAAGTTCCCGTAGATACTACCGCTAAACATGATACCATAACCAAAAATAAGGCATTACCTACAGCTTTGTTGTTCTTCTGGTTAGGACAGTCCATCTTCAAATGCCCTGACTTCTGACAGTAATAGCATTAACCCTTAGGCACCTTTACCTTTGCCTTGGTAATTGATAGCTTCTACAGTCCAGCCTTCAATGCTTTTCCCTATTGCACATCTTTCTTCATCTTCTTACAACCTCTTGGCCTAGAAGAATAAACCTTTTATGCAATAGACACATATGCTGACTCGTGGATAACACCTTCCGATGCCTTTGATTCTTTTAATAATTCTGCCAAAGAAAATTTAAGTTTGTTAGTTAAGGAAGAATTTCTGAAATGAATCTAGCAGTGATTGGAGCACGATATCAACCTAGGTTTCCCATCAATCTCGGCTCCATGGACCTTCAACTCATTAAGAAGACTTATCATCTTCAAAACGTGGTCCCTTACCGGTGTCTCCTATGTCATACTCATGTTTATAAGATTCTTCATGAAAACCTGCCTTGATGACAAACCCTGCTTACCAAACATTTCTGTAAGGTTAAGGATCATATCAGATGTAGTTGCCATAGAATGATACTGGCTTTACAAGATATCTAACATGGAAACTAAGATGTAGCAACGTGTCATCCTATCATCTTTTACCCAATCCTGATAGTGCCAGACCTCTTGTTCAGAAAATCCACTATTAAAAATAGGTGGACAGGGTTCGAATAACATGAACTAATAGTCACCAGAAGTTACAACAATATCGAGATTCCCATTTCAAGTGATAAAATAATGCCCACCTAATTATTGTTCTTTGAGTATTGCCACAAGTGGATGAAAACTATGTTGGCCTAAAGGTTTTTCAATCAAGCCTTGTTTTGGTTTTGATTATATCAATACATTGATTTATTGATTGCTAATATTTTCTTGCATTTGAGAATGTCTTTGTAGGAGTTAGCCAAGCAAATTCATAGCAAAAAGATAATCTTGAAAAGTTTTGTGATTGGAGGTAATGTAAAAAGAAGCATCATCTTTTCATTGCTTGAAGTATAAGAAGAAGGAGAAGAATTTATAAGGATTGAAAGTTTGAAGAGAAAAGCTTTTGAACACAAAGGAAGCCACATCGTGCATTATCATGCAAAATATCCTTGACGATGAAGGTTTAAAAGGAATGAGAATCAAGCTTAAAGTTATTAAGAATTCAAGAGAAGACTTTAAAGATCAAGGTATATTGAAAAGAAGTATTTTGGAGTATTTTAGATAAGGGGAGATCATAGGTCATGTCCAAAGATTTCAAAAGATCAACGGGGTGATGTTCGCCAAAAGGGGAGATCAAGGTTCAAAATGACATACCCTCAGTATTTCGGGCATAACGTTTTCTACAGAAATAATTTTGAAGTAAGGTTTGAACCATTGGAAATATGACTTCTTGGGCTTCAATTTGGACATAAGATTTTCCTTATTTGGAGTTCAAATGAAGGAGATATAATCAATTGAAGTTTGCTCAAAAGTGTAGAAATTTCATAAATAGATCAGTCGACCGAACCTAAGGTTCAGTCAACCGAACACATGGTTCACTCGACTGAGGCTCTCTGTCAGTCGACCGAATAGGAAATATTTTGAATTTTAAAGCACAATGGCTAGTTTGACATTTCTATAATTAGCCCAATGGCTAGTTCAGAGTTAAGACCTATAAATAGAGCCTTTGAGCTCTGGTTTTGGTTGTTGACAGCCTCTCAATTATTCTCTCATATACTTACTCAATTGCGCTTCAAATTCTTAGTTTTTGATTCAAATTTAAGAGAGAAAAAGATCAATTAGAATGCTCTATTGAGCTTCATTTCTTCTATTCATTGAGAGTGAATTAGAGAGCTTATTCTTGTACTCATTCGGCTACTCTTAGAGCCAATCTATTTATACGCACTTATTTTTTTTTGGATAATTAATTGTATCATAAAAGGAAAAGAAAAAAATTTACAAATTTCAAGGGGCATACCCCAGGTCTTACAACCCAAAAGATGCCCACTACAACCACTAACAAACTTAACAAAGGTTCAAACTTCAAAGAAAACTAGAACCAACACAAAGCACAAAAACTTAATCAAAGCCAAACAAGAGGCTTAAAATAAAAACTCCAAACTTGGACAATTGATCATCATAACCATCAAAAGCCCGGCTTACCCGCGCCCATCTACTGCCTGGATGAGTAGGGAGGCCTAGGTAGCTAGGCTAAGAAGCGGATCAGAGCAGCAAGCTCTATCCACGAGACTGTAAGCCGGAGCTGATCGACGAGGCTGGGAAGTGGGTACAATCGAGCGCCGTAGCAGAGCAACGGGTTGAGAAGCGCCAAAACCCCGGAGCTGAGCAGCAGGCTGATCATCAATCTTCTCCTGTCTTTTTTTTTCTTGAAGGTATTTCTTCTCTTTCCTACTCTGATTCATTCCATTGAGGAGGATGAGTCCGACAGGCTTTCCTGCCCCTTTCCTTTCCCAAATCCTCCTTCTTGACAATTCCCAGAAATGGGATGCTTATTATCTTAAGCAGTGATGGTTCTCACAACATTACTCTTTTCTAGTTTTTTTACCTGATATCTTTCCGTATTTCCACTTTTTCTTTTCCTCACTCTACTCCAATCTGATGAGTCGGAAGAGCCAGAATCACTCTCTAAGCCCTTCCAAGTGTCTTCTCTTCCCGGTTGATGCACTTTGCAATTAACAGATTCATGACCAAAAGCTCGACACCGATCACACATAGACGGTAATCCTTGATACTCCACTAGAATAACTATGGTTTCTCCTTCACATCTCACTAACACTGACTGGAGCAAAGGCTTTGCCGCATCAATTTCAATACAAACCCTAGCAAAGGAGATGCGCTTCTTAGTATCCGTTGCCTTGTCCAAAAACAAAGGGATTCCAATTGCGCTAGAAATTCTGCTAAGGCATCTATCATTCCAACACTCCAACGGCAAGTCGAAGAATTTAACCCAAACAGGAATCTTTGATATAACATCCTTGGATAAAGCAAGTCGTTTACACCCTTTTCGCATAATCAACAGCTTACCCGAGAAATGCCAACGCCCCTTCGCAAGGATGCTATCCATGTGTTGTATGCTTTTGAACTTAAAAAAGAAAAAACCGTTATCATTCCCATTGACCTCCACTAGCCCTTCATGTTTTCACAACGTCATGGCTATGGCTCTAACCAAGCCAAAAGCAAGGGTTGCATCAAGGAAGTAACCAACAAGACACAATTCCCACGGTTGTTCATCCACCAAATCAACCTCAATATCAATGATACCAGGAAATTCAGGAGCTAAGTATTCCAGCTTTGGCCCGGACGTGCTCCTTTGATTGAGTCTAGGAGCTTCAATTTTATGCTTGAGGCTACTGCCAACTATATCTGCCCAAGACTGTTTCCCAACTATATCCTCGGCACTTACAGTAGCCAATTTTGGAGCAGGCATATTACCAACCATCTCATACACAGGAGACATGGCCTCACATCTAGTTCCTAGCTGCTTCTCCCTATTCCCATGTGTTACTAGAGTTTAACCCCCATCCCTTGTTTCAAATGGTAATGGTCTAGGCAAAACACCAGCCACTTGGTGATCAATGGTAACCAAAGCCTCATTCGGTTCAGGACTTACGCCAAACACCTGGCGTGCATCAGAAAGCACAGCTCCCTTATCACTTGCTTGTTTCCCCGTGCAGCCGACTCATGCACCACATTCACAGCAATCTCATTCCTCCCATCTAAAATGGGATCGGAATCCACAATGTTTAAATCAGAACTTACCTCCGAGAGAAAACACCCTAGATTGGTCAACGATGCATCTTCGGGGTTCCCTTGTTCTTCGCTCGAATCTTCTGCATCATCTTCACCCGATCCATTCTCTTCTTCTATGGTTTCCTCCACTACTACAAATTCATCATCCTTTTCCATAAGAGAACCAGGATCGGTTTTAAGAGGATCAAATTCCGCCTCTCCATTCTCCGTTCTACTAGATATGTTTCCATCCCCTATTTCTACATGATATGCACTTGTTTCAATATTCATTGTAATTGAGAAATTGATTCTCAAAGAGGTTGAATCCGAGGTTGAAGGGTTCGTGTACTTGGGAAAGGTAGATTCTCAAGAGAGGTTTCTCCGCCTAATCAAATGGGAGAGGCTACTCCGTCTAATCGAAGGAAAGTGGTTTCTCCACCTAGACAAAGGAGGGATAGTGCAATCCTCAAAGCTATTGGCTTGAGGGAAGGACATAGGCCTTAGCGCCGAACCTTGTAAGCCATGGTGTCATTTCATCTACCCTTACTCTACTTTTATTTATTTACTTTACTTTGCATTACTTTGGTTAATTTATTGCACACTTGGACTTAAACTCTTTTTATTTAAAATAATTTTTTTAAAGTCCAATTCACCCCCCTCCTGGGATTACACATTCACTATCAATAGGTATCAGAGCCACTCACACTATTCCTAACAAGTTTTGTGAGTAAGATCAATGGCAAGTTTTGGTGTAACTCCCTTTGGCGAAAGCCAATCCTCCACTAGGGCTCCAATCTTCACTGGCGTAAACTACACTTTTTGGAAGCAACAAATGAGGATATTCATCCAAACCATGGATTGGAGAGCTTGGAGAGTGATCGTGCAAGGTAATCATATTCCACCCAAAACGGTTGAAGGTAAGGAAGTCCCTAAATTAGATGAAGAAATGAATAAAAATGACATGAAACTCTTGCAAGTTAACTCGAGTGCCATGAATGCATTATATTGTGCTTTAAACACAAACGAATATAATCACATTATGGCATGCAAGAGAGCTAAAGAAATATGGGAAAAATTAGAAATCACATATGAGGGAACTCAAGACGTTAAGGATTCTAGGATTGATAGATTAATCAGTGAGTATGAGGGATTTAAAATGAGTGAGGAATAAACCATTTCAAGCATATTTACTTGCTTTACTCATATTATCAATTCTTTAAATGCTCTTAGCAAGACTTACCAATCTTATGAATTGTTGAGAAAAATTCTTAAGGCATTACCACCTATTTAGGAAGCAAAGGAGACTGTAATATCCGAGGCTAGGAATCTAAGGGTAACATCCATATATACAATAGAAGATCAAGATTATTACATATATATACATTTTTGTTGAAAGAACTTTAACATATATATACATTTCACACATACTGAGTATGCATAGGTCAAAATTATTACATAATGAATATGCAAGAGAATAATAACACTTATAAGTTTGCACACTTAGCATATTAACATCCATATATACAATAACAGGTTCATGTAATGCAATGATAAGCAATATACGAATGGTTTCTATCCTAGCAGAGGTGCAGGATATTCTCATAATTGGTCCCCTCTACTTGATTGAAACCTTGGGCTAATAATCTAGCTTTAAGAAAATAATTAATCTATAAAATTACAAAGCAAATGTGCTTGTCACTCTTATAGGCAGATAAAATATATGCATAGTTACATGAATGATAGAAATTCAAGCAAACTAGCAATTATGCATTAAGCTTAACAAGACTAATCAGTGCACAGGCAAACAAGCATTGAATGCATAATCAGTTTTCTACTTCATCCAAAAAGATATTTCATGTTTCTTTGTGACTGATTTTCTAGATGAGTAGAATATACATTGTGATCCCTATATACTATGAATGTTATATGCCCATTTAACTTTACAACACATTTATCTTTAACGAAAGAAACAGCAAAGTCACAGTCACACAATTGATTAATATTAACATATTATACATCAATCCTTCAACTAATAAAACATTTTTAATACAAAGGGATGAAAAATTACCTATATTTCTAATCCCAATTACCTTCCTTTTATTGTTATCCCCGAAAGCTACATGACCTCCATCTTTTATCCTTAAGCAAGTGAAGATACTTGCATCCCCGGTCATGTGCCTTGAGCCACCCACTATCAAGGATCCATTTATCCTTGGAAGAATCCACCTGCATAGTAGTTTAGTGGAGGGTATGTTGATCCCCAATTTATGTTGGATCCATAAAAGTTAGGATAATGGTGCATGTGTGGAGTGTAAACATGCATGTAAGGAAAGTAAGGTCCATAAGGGCCATAGTGTCTATGTGCAGTATGGTGAGGCCTGCGTGGCCTTGAGTAAGGTCTGTGAGTAGGTCTCCTATAGGTTGGCTGAGAATATGCAGAAGCCTTAACAGGCTTAGCATGAGCAGTCTTAGGCATTGGTCTTTTGGGTACTTTGGGTGGTAATTCACCCTTCTTAACCCATACTTTCTTAGTTGGTTTTCTTCCCTTAAGTCTGTGAATGCAAGAAGAAAGAGCATGTCCTGACTTTCCAGAGAAATCATAGTTTTTGGACTTTTCGATTGTGTCTTTAACAAAGGAATTTTTTAAAACAATTTTCTTTTCATTTGGGTTATATCCCAAACCTTCCTTGTTAAAAGTACATTTTGTACCGAGGATCATATCTAAGTGTTTCTCCCCAAGGGTGAACTTAGTTATGATCTTTTTTAAATCTT
>JAULLG010550723.1:0-15749 GCA_035668355.1 Sarracenia leucophylla
TTTTTTTTTTGGCATAAACCTATTAACCCCCCCCCCCCCCACTAGGTTGCCTACACATTCGGACCCACAAAGATGTATAACCCATACCTATTGTCTCACCCAGTACCTCATGCACCTACTCCAACATCTCCATGCCCCCACACCTGGCCTCAATCAAGGCCCATGATCACCAGGTCACCGCTCAACGGCACTGAGATCATGCAGATCACTAGTTGACTAATCAAAGGCAGCGAGGTCGCTCACCCGTTGCCAATCCGAGATCAACATCGGCCGTCCCCGATGGTGAAGAGGCCCTTCAGGTCGCAATGATAAGTATTGAGATCCATCTGATGCAGATCCGAGATCGGCACCAACCATCACACAGATGGTAGATGAAACCTCCAAGGCACCTCTCTAAGGTACCTAAGTCAATCATCCCTCCACACCAAACCCGTAACATCGATACCCCTCTCATGAGTGTCTCTCACCTAAAACAACACTACAACAACATTAAACTAAACTATATCATTAGCTAAAATGCTTCACAATAAGCAAGCAAATATGTGTGAGTCATACGTGCTACAATAACCACAAGTGTATATCCAGAATCATGATACTAACATAGCTATCAGTGATATACAAGAAACAGGTGTGTATTTAAACCATATACACAACTCAATTCTGACAACCACGGGAGCTGCAGTTAGTCAAACTACAAACTAAATTCATCATAACTAATCTCAACAGAACCATCCAAGTGACTCAGAAGGAGTCACATTGAGCTCACCGTATTGGGAATGACTATCAGGGAATCACACACTAAGCTCAGCCCGACCCAAGGTGTTCCCTACAAACACAGCTCATACTGCTACATCCAAGAAGTGCAATAAATAGCTCTTACTAACAACCAACAAGGAGTGTACTACCAAATCTGTAATGATCGGGCTCCAAGCATCCACAAAACCCTCTAGGTTATACTCACAAAAGAGTTTACCATCTAGGACAACATCAAGCTATCTCATGTGCCTCAAAGGTACTTTTTCCTGACAAGTACCAACACACAGAAGTTCCCGCGCACTGATCACCACCACAAACTTCCTATCCTTAAGAAATACGGCCACCAAACGGTGAACTTGCAAAACTAGAAGCTATTAGAGGAGTTTAAAGTCAATCCACAGGTCAAACTAAGAGACCTAAGGAAACTCCAACATCCTTAACTGTCCTATAACCTCGTAACATCAAGGTCGTCATCTGCAATCTCGAATTCTCAAAAGAATTAGACCAAGAGACTTTCACAACCCAAAATGAGAACAGGAAGATCACAACACAACCGATCTAATTCTACGATGAGGAGATCATAACACCCGAGTACCAACCCCATAGCACTACATTGAGCACATGCCAGCAACACACTTCTCACTTATCCAAGGAATTTATGCAATTTACATAACTATAATTTATCAATACTCAGTCATATTTATAACATCCCACAGCACAAAGCCTCTATTGGTCGGTAATACCCCAAAACTACACTAAAACCAAATCCCAAGGACTGTTCTCAACACACTTAGACAAGTTCCAAACCAATCATACAACCCATGTGCCTACCACTGGACCTACGGGAAACTAAGGGTGTACACAACACACCAAGCTGAATTTTAACATTATTCTGAATACACAGCCATAACAACATTTCTCGAAGGGACCTAGAAGCACAAACAACACTTGGTTGTCTTCCCACAGAACCTATACAACTCATCAAACGGTTTCTAAGCTGAACCACTACTACTACTCCTCTACATGGTTAGCAAACCCATATACCTCTACCCAAAAAGATGTGTTCCTCAGAAATGCACCTTCGGTACAACACACTAATCCAGAACGAGATGTTGAAGGCGACACCACATCAGACAAGCCACAAAGGGTATCTCATTCTCAAAAGAAGTAAACTCTCAGACAAGACACCTATACAAAGGGGTCACATCATATCACCATCACACATCCATCCACTATGTTACCATCCACGTTCCATTGTGTAAAGTTCCCCCGTTCATATGCACCCAAGAGTACACAACTCATGATGTAAAACAAGGCACGAGAACACATGGCTCATGACATAACATGGCTGATGATGTGTGAATAACCACACATACATAAGTTATCCTATGTACACACCTAATACATAGGTATACCTACTCTCAGATACTCAACCTAGTCCTACTCTCAAGGGTAAGGCAACCAGCTATCTCAGAAATGAGTAATCTATCGCATAGGAGATTAACACCTATACACGTAAGCACGTTAACATGTATACACATAACAAGGAGGGTAATTGAAGTGATACCTCAATCCGAACAACTCGTTTGGATTCCTAACTAGAATGAGGGTTCGCGAGGCATCTTTCTAACTAGATTCCCAAAGTAGTTAACTAGATGCACAAGGCAAGTGATATCATCCTCAAAGTGATACCTCCTTACCCACATAAGCACATAAGCACATAGCATGCTCAAATCATTTCTCATCACAAGACAAGAATACAAGCATACCCAAATCATGGATGTAACATGCAAGTCAACCCTCTCAGAATAATACCCAACCCTTTCCACGGCTCAAAGGTATTCAAACCTAGAGCTCTAATACCATTTTTAATGACCTGGAACCCGGAGGCATTATGGAAATACAAATACCATAAAGCACCCGATCAAAACCCCTTTTTAATAGTAAAAACATTTATCAAAAACCTAAACTCAAGATGAATCCTTTTATCAAAATGTTTTCTTAAAAGATATAAATCCTTTCCTTAAAGAAAACTAAAAGCTTCAAATGTTATTCTAACTCTTTTTGGAAAATTTTGGCAGAGCTTTCCCTATTATTGGGTTATCCCAAAATGGGTAATGTAGGCAATGACCTGTAAATAAGCAAATACTATTACCCAACAACAAAATAATCCCATCCAAGGTGGCAATAAGCTACTCTAACCCAGAAAGGGAAGCAAATTTAACATCCCAATGAGATCTCACATGCATACAACTAAGTGATAAATGACCCCATGGTTGTACAATTATGCAATAACTGAAACTGGAATATAAACTGATATACATTTGTACAAAATGACATACGGTAAATAAATGCAAGCTATGAACATAAGTCCCGACCCTAGCATGGAAGGGATGAACTGTAAATCCATGCAGCAGCTATTAACGACCACTAAATATGTACGTTATTATTAAAACAACGTTAGCCTACTGGCTTGTAAGAAATATGATAACATAGAAAGCATGATAATATTCGAGGATGGTTATGCAGCAGTAAAATACACATTTTAAGTCTTAAAGTTGATATATACATAAAAGGGTTTTCCAAAATTGGATCTCACAAAGAGTTGAGTTTTATGTAAAACGATGATCCAATGACCAAGTTTTCCTTATCAAACCAAGCCTTACAATTCCATAATGAATACAGGCTAAGTCCCATACCTCAACTTCTAAACATTATGGAATTTGCACAGGCCATTAGTTAGAATGATTTAACTTAAAACCATATTACACTTCATAACCCTAACAGTTAGAACAGCTAAGCATATAGAGGGAAAACAGTATTGTTTTCATGTCAAACGGAATCATGTGCAAAGGGACAGTGAAGATGTGTATCCCACACCCATCATCTCCTCAGTACCCCAATCGCCTACTCCAACATCTCCATGCCCCTACACCTGGCCACAACTAGGGCCCACGATCTCCAGGTCGCCGCTCAATGGCACCGAGATCAAGTGGATCACTAGGTCACCAATCAAAGGCACCGAGGTCACTCAACCATTGCCAATTCAAGATCAGCTTCGGCCATCCCCAATGGTGAAGAGGCCCTCTAGGTCGTAGTGATAAGTACCGAGATCTGTCTGATGCCGATCAGTGATCAACTCCAACCTTCACATAGATGGTAGATGAAACCTCCAGGTCACCTCTCCAAGGTACCTAAGTCAATCATCCCTCTACACCAAACCCAAAACATCGATACCCCGCTCATGAGTATCTCTTACCCAAAACAATAGTACAACTATAATAAACATAACTATATCAGAAGCTAAAATGCTTCACAATAAGCAAGCATATATGTGTGAATCATACGTGCTACAATAACCACAAGTGTATATCCAGAATCATGATACTACCATAGCTATCAATGATATACAAGAAACAGGTGTATATCTAAACCATATACACAACTACAAGAACAAGGAGAATAAAGGCCTACTCTGTAACTATCCAGTATTCAAGTAAGCTATAATAAACATAACTCCCAATATAAACATGAATAGGAAAATATGATTCAATACCACAAGTCCTAATGAATGGCTAGATTATATATCTCCACTAAGACATCAATCCAATCACATACATATACTATACGATCAACATCAATACCCATTATCCAGGCAAACAAGCACAACAATAGAACCAGCATATAACTAATATATATATACAAGACTAAAAGAAATCTTAAGGAAATATATAAGATCACCAATTTTAATCCATAAGGCTCTCTTGTCCCTGATTTCATCAAAGTTTAACTAGTTTCCAATTTTTCCAAAAACCCCATTTTACCAATATGGAACTCCAACCCATTTATACATGATTGTCACTATGGCTATCCGTTTTACAAATTGAAAACACTAGCAAGCGACAATCTCGATACGTATGTAGGAAAATGAAAATACTTTTCAAAATCGACGCTTAAACCCACTAAAAGCCAATAGACCTACTTTATAAGAAAGTATAGAACTCATAATATGTCAATTGTTCAAATTTAGCATAGATCCTACCTCGCAACCGTAGTGGAGTTAAAAGATCGAGTCCACAGCCATCCAAGATCCAATCTTGCATCCAACTGTCAAAATCCAATTACAAACTTACAATAAATTCACGGGAATAAATTCCAATTAACCAAAAATTACCAAACTTGAACCATAGCTTACTTTTTGTACAAAGTTCACTTAATCGAGATCAATTTCACAAAACTAATTCAATTAGACCAAAACTGCCAAATCGGTCCCAAAATTTGTACCAAAAACCCTAGTTCATCTAATACTGAAATTGATCCATCAAACATGGTTCTAGCAAGACTACATAATTATCCCTAGGTCCAATTTCATGATTCAACCATCAATAGAGCCAAATTGAGCCAAAAATTGACTGTTGCCCTAATTTCGTGATCAAGAAAAATCACAAAATCCAAAAATGGTTCCCGTTGGGTTCGGCGAACCCTAAGTTTCAATCAATCATAAAACCTTTCTTAAATCTGAAACCGAATCACTAAAGATGTATTTAAAGCCTTGAATCTTACCTTTATTGAAGAAATCAGAAGAAATCGAGCCAAATCCAACCAAAAATCGCCTATTGAAACTCGCGGCGCATGTCGGTATCTCGGTTATGTTCTTCCCCATTTTCCCTACGTTGCCGACGACAAGCTGCGCCGATAGTGGTGCGAAGGTGGTCGGCGGTGGTCGGAGGTCTTTCTCCTTCCTTCCACTTCCTTATTCTTCTTCCTTCTCACCGTCACTCACTCTACCCAGCTTCGGTTTTAGCCGAAGCTTGCTCTGCAAGCGCGAGATGCGCGCAGGTGTTTTACCGAAATAATTTTTTTTGTTTTATAATATTTTTTTTGAATGATATTTGAGAATATATACACATATATATATGTGCATATATATAACCCATTTTAAGTAAACAACACACCATTTTTTTATCAAAAGCTAAATCATTTAAATCCCGGAAAAGTGTGAATTTAACTTTTATAATTTTCCTCCGCTAAACGGTTTAATAATTAACCAAGTAATTTTTGCTAAAGCACAAAAATTTTATTTCCACCATTTAAAATCAATATTTTATTTTTGACTTTAAACCACACAAAAAAAGTTTGAGTCGTTACAATTCACGTGCAAGTCGCGCACAGTAGCACGCAGCTTCGGGAGAAACCGAAGGAAAAGAAGCGAGAAAGGAGAGAAGAGAGGAGAGAGGAGGGGGGTGCTGACTATCACCACTGGCACCAATAGCCTCTGGCGCCATCGCACGCCGTCAGTAAGGGTGAAGAAGAGGAGAGATAGGTGCAGGAGAGAGAAAGAACCGGAACACAGCTGCCAACACTGATTGTCTACTGCGCTACCTTTGATTTTGATTTGGTTTTCCAGCTTTTCTTCAGATCGAGGTGGAATTCTTGACCTTATAAACCTACTTATTGTTATGGATTGATGTTTTTCTCAAAAGAAAAATTACGCTTTGGCTAAAACTGGAGAACTAAACACGACGTGAACCCCTTTAGAATTTTGAGTTTTTGATTGTGAAATCAGTTATAGAATCATGAAATTTAATCTTGCTATAACTATTCTAGCTTGCTAGAATGACATTGGTGCAATTAATTTTAGTTTTGGACTAACTATGGTTCAAAATCTAGAAATTGGTATAAATTTTGAGGTTTCCACCAAATTGGGATAGTTTAGTGAAATTGACATAGAATCTGTGCAATAGGTATAGAGAGGAACCTACCGGTCAAATTTGGGAGATTTTGGATTAACGTAAGTAATTTTTCCTTAATTATTTGAAAAGTTGGGGAAACGAGTTTTTAGCTAGAACCTCGTATTATGATTTATTGAACATACATACATGATCTTCATAAATTTGACGATGATTTCATGAATTCAAAGTTGGCTCATATGTATATATATTTATATAAAGTGCAAGTTTTGAATTTTGCAGCTATATGCCAATCCCTAGAATCCTTGGAGGACATAATGATTGAAGTGCTTAGGGATCGGTAGTCACATCCTTGTTGTGATTCTAGTACTAGTTTTGAGAATGCGGGCAATAGGCATATACATTATGGATGGGTTGAAGCGGCTTGTGAGCACAATAGAAATGTGTCGTGGCGACATAAGGTTGATATTGTGTTTGATATTCTTTCTTCGATATGTTATTGATCGATTAAGATACATTGACTATGTATGTGATGTAAATTATGTTACTCAAGTTGTAGCTTGTCTTGCTACACATTTATGATATTTCTTTTGTAAAGTACCCTAGGTATTAAAGATCCACTTAACTGAGGTTGATGTTGTTTGCGTAAAACTGGATTGTATTCGAATCTAAATTAAAGAAAGCATGTTTATGTTGTGTTGAAATTTTCTTGAAGCATTAAATATGCCTAAGCTCACTTCTACTAGCCTATACATTTGGTAATGAGAGATGTCATTGGATCTTGGGTTATGTATTGATCAATGCTTATTTTTGTAATGGATGTGTAACGGGTTGAACCATTTTAATAAATGTATTAATTAAAGTCAAAGGATTTGGATAATCTATTTTACCACTGGAAAATTTCTTAAGGGCCAAACGAAATGTTTTCTTATGATATGATGAGTAAATTTTTCTGGTTGACAAAATTTCATTTTTAAAAAAATTAAAATTTCATTTTGTTGTCAAACAAGTCTAGCTTATAAATATATACATATATATATATATTCTTTTTCTAGAATGTTCTACCAAAAAATACAAATAAAAATTAAAACAAAACGGAAAGATGAGCCAAACACGCGCAAGACGCGCTAACAATCCCAGCTCTGGAAACACCAGAATCTTCGTGAGAACCAGGAGCACGACGGGGAAGAGGATGAAGAAGAACAAGGAGGAGGAAGAAGAGGGAAGGTCTAGTGCCACAACCTTTGGACTCCGGCACCGTCGACACCACCGATAAACGAATAAGAAAGAAGCTGAAACGGGAACCACTAGAGCACCGAATACACTGAAGACGAGGTTGTGATTTTTTTTCTCGATTTTGGCTTCAATCAACTTGATTTTCTCACTTGTCTTTGGATCGAGGTAGGATTATAGACCATTTAAACCTAATCTTTGATACAGATTGCATCTTCTCACAAAATTTAGTCTTGTTCCGAATATTGCTTACCGAACACCTCACGTGTATGTATTTTGAAATTTTGAATTTTGATTGTGCAATTGGCTATCATGTTATGAAATTGAACCTCTTCGTCGCTATTTTAACATGCTAGTATATGTATAGTGCGATCAATTAGGGTTGTGGATAACATAGGGTTAAGATTTGGATATGAGAGCAAAAATTGGGATTTTGACCAAATTGTGATAATTTCTAGAAAATTTCAGTAATTATGTGTAACTGGTATGTCAATTAAGCTGTGACAAAAAATTTTCGTAATTTTTGGTGAATGGGAATTTATTTTCCTTAACAAGATGGTAAGTTAGTAAATAGATTTCGGTGAATCCAAAACATTATTTGAGAAATTCATATTAACAATATAAGATTGGTTTAGGAGTTAGCCTATGACTCAATTTTGGGGGTTTTTGGATAAGAGTGAGTAATTTTAAGATAATTGTCTCGTAAAAGGGAAATTAGGTTTTACATTGAACCTTTAGAAAAGATGGTTTCAAATAAATAAATGTGACTGTGGGTACTACATTGAAACAAGATTTTGTACTTGAAAATGAAATAAAGAACATAAATTATACTATTAAACATTTGATGCGAATATGGGGCACAAAATTGTAAAGGTCTATGGTTATACACATGACACTTGATATAGGGACATGCTTGATTTTGATAATATGCTATGATGTTAGTATATTTCTAATATGTGTATGTTCTGTGCATTGTGATTGAAGTACTTGAATATCTTTAGGCTCACTTATAATAGCCTCTGTCATTAGTGGTCGAACTTTGTGATTTATATAAATTTGGTCTATCTTTGAACCTCAATCTATGATAACATATTCACGTGATAACGGGTTATGGTTGGGGTATTTGAAGATGTTTTAGGCTCCCTTAAAACAACCTTGTTTTCGATGATTGGACTTTGTGTTTGGTCGAAGGACTGTGCATTGATTAATGCATATGTATTTGCATTAGATGCATTCATATTATGATGCAGGGTTATGTGTTGGTAAGTTGTGATGTTGGACGTGTGAAACTGGGATGCAAATGGATCTAAATTAAGGATAATGTATACATGTGGTACGTTCATTTTGGTTGCGATCGTTGTAAATCATTCTGCCAATCCAAGTTCATCCTTGTTTTCAAAGTATTTTCCAAAAACCGTTTTGATCTATGTGAATAATGTGGGGTGTATCATTGGATTGGCATATGTATACGGGTGGCCTTACCCTCAACCTTCGTGTTGTAAAATAGTTGCATCGCTTGTAGATGGGCCGACCTTGCCCTCAGACCTTTGGGTCTGTAAAATAGTTACATCGCTTGTAGATGGGCCGATCTTGCTCTCAGACCCTTGGGTTTGTAAAATAGTTTCATCACTTGTAGATGGGCAGGCCTTGCCCTCAGACGTTTGGGTCTGTAAAATAGTTGCACCCCTTGTAGATGGACTAGCCTTGCCCTAAGACCTTTAGGTTTGTAAAGTAGTTGTATCGCTTGTCAGAAGGGCCAGCCTTACCCTAAGACCTTTGAGTCTGTAAAATAATTACATCACTCGTTAGACGGGTCGGCCTTGCCATCAATCCTCGGGTTGAAAAATAGTTACATCGCTTTTTGATGGGTCGGCCTTACCCTCAGACCTTAGGGTCTGTAAAAGAGGTGCATCGCTTTGTGACTTGTTACATCGGATTGTGATAAGGTTGGCAATGCCTTCAAAAATTCGGGCTTGTAAAAGTGCTGCATTGATTGAGTTTGGATATGAAAATGTGCATATAAATTCATAAGTGATTATTGATGAATCGAGTAAACAATAATAAGGATTTTTTGATAGAAATTTAATGTGACATACTTTTTCTCACATGAGGTTCATATACTTTTGATGCTTTATAACAAACTGTTGAAATTGGAATCATGAGTATAGACTTGGAGTGACAAAACCTTTTACTTGCAATGTTGTTACTTTCTTTTGTTTGAAAACGGGCATGTGACACTTATTTTCAAGAAAATGTATTAAGCTATTTTAATGGTTAAAACTAGTCCTTGTTACATGTCAACATCGCATATCATGATGTGGTTTATTTTGTCTATTATCTTACTACTTGGGCAGAGCCCGTGTGTTTAAAATTTTTTAGGTTGAGCTGTTAAAGATTATGGATAGGAAAATGAATGTAAAAGCTCGAAGCCTTGGATTGCATCTACCTCCATCATACCAGTCACTTCCATCATATTCGGATAAATGTATATTAATTTACGTTTAATCTATGTAGTTGGATAACTATATGGCCATAACGCCCTCTTTCATTCGGTCGCATGCATGCGAGGAATCGTTGGGTAAGTAGTTTATCATTGTTTGTTGGGTTTGAAGTAGTTTGGTAGATGCCATTGATCGGGTTTATTATTTCTTAGAATAACTTTATTGTGCGGTGGATTGGCTTGGTTATAGCGTAGAATAGCTTAGTTTTATTGAGAATTCGGATATTTTGTTGCTTAGATTGTATATGTATCTCGTTCGCTGGTTGTCGATAACTTTGGATAGTCCAAAAATAGTGGAAACACAGCCGAAATTTTTCAAAAAGAGTTAGAATAACTTTCAACCTTTTTAAAAATTCTTAAAAGGGAGATGCTTAATTGTTTTAAAAAGATTTTTTAAGAAATAAAAATATGGCATGAGCTTCTATTTTTGGCATTATATTATGTTTTTAGTATTATCTAGGCTCAGGATGTTACAGATGGTATTAGAGTTTTAGGCTCGAATACCTTAGGAACTTGGGAAGGGTAGTGTGTTGTAACGAGAGGGATGATTTGCATGTTGCATTCATGTCATGAGTGCTTGTATACTGGTGTGCGATGTGAAATACCTACGTGTGATACCTGATTATGTGAGTATGAAGGTAGGAGTTCGAGGATGATGTTTCTTGCTTCGGCGTCTGTATTGCTAGTTTAGGATTCCATTTAGAAAGGCACCTCACTAATGCTCATTCTAATTGGAAATCCATTGAGTTCTTTTGATTGAGATATCATTACAAATAACCTCCTCGGTATGTGGCTATGTGATATAGTGGTTACATGACTTGATGATCATATGTTTCACCCTCGACCAATTGGTTCTTGGGATGTTGTTTCGCTTATCCTTAGGATAAGTTTAGGATTTTGAATTATTGAGTTGACATATATCTCTCCCCAATTTTATGTAGTGCCTTGATGTCTCGGGGACGAGGATGCAGCTGAGGCCGCAATGTAGATGATATATTGATGTGCATATGTGTATAATTATTGTTAACATGTGTTTATTATAGACATTTATTTCTTAGTTAGTGAGTACCATACATACGGGAGTAGGACTGTGATGGGTATCTAGGAGTGGGTAGACCTATGAGTTAGGTAGTTACTCGGGATGATTTGCCTAGATTTACTCGAGATGATTTGCCTACATCATGAACCATATGCTCTCATGTCTTGTTTTTGCATCGTGAGCCGTGTATGGTGGGGTCGTATGAACGGGCGTTCTTTACACGATGAAATGTGGATGAGAATAAACTGGGGGAGTGTGATAATGACAGGATGTGATCCCTTAGGACATATGCCTCATTTGATAGTTCGCTCCTTTTGAGAGTACGATGTCCTGAAGAACTAAAGTAACGTCGTATCGTCGCCAGTGTCCTGTTTGGGATTAGTATGTTATACTGAATGTACATGTCTGAAGGATGTGTCCGTTTAAGATGAGTGTTATATGTCTGTTGTGAGAAGTGCTAAGAGGTTGATGGGTTTATTGACCTAGTAGGAAGCAAGTTTGATGCTATCTCTATGATTGTGAATCTTTATTAGCGATTTCTCTATGATAAGAACCATGTGAAGGAGGTGTCAAAGGTGAACCAGGCGATTACTCCTTTGACCTATTAGGATGCCATTGAGTTGGATGATGATGGTCTTACCAATGATGTTCTGACAGAAAGATTTTCAGTTGTGAATCATACTCGAGCAGTGCGATTGTTAGTTGTAATTAGGGGTTGAAACCATGATATGATAGGACATTAGAGGTCTTTTAACCTGTATCAAGAGATAAGGTTTAAGGGAGTATTAGCGGTATGGTTTGTGAAATTGTGATCTAGTTAGGAGTTTTTCTTTTTGTAAGTGGAGAGGCACATAGATAGATTTCGTTAAGAACTATGAGAATACTTTAGCAAGTTTCTCTTGGAGGTGAGTTGTTAGGAGTTCGTGGTAAACTCAAGTAAGGCAGTAGAGTGGTTAAGCTATAGTATTCTTGGTACCCTTGGAGACTCAGCTTGGTATGTTGTATACGCCCTTGGTTAATTGTTGACCTGTGGTAAGCACCTATGGGGTATGATTGACTTAATAGTCATTAGTGTGTTCATGGAACACTCTCTTGGGTTTGAAACCAGTACAGACCTTGGGCATTGTGGAAGAGCGGAAGCTTCATCTAGTGAGGCACTTTAGTGATTGTTGGTTGTTAATTGCTTTTGAATCGTGTTAAAATTTGGACCTTTATGAATCAGTTCCTTGTGGTGATCTTGTATAGCAGTTATAAATCATTGAGAGATGTTGGTCTGCGACCTCGGGCGATTTAACTTGTGGCAACCTTAGAAATGTGTCAAGGTAAATCCCACATATGGTTTCTTGTGATGGGCTCCTTGCGTTTCTAGCCAGGGGTAGTATTTTATAAGTTACCTTCAAAGTTATTGGTTTGGCAGCAAGATTGTTCAATTGTTTACCCCCGAGGTTTATGTTGCCTATATCCTTTAATAGGAGGGGTAAGTACATGATCCCACCGAGGATGATGTTGTGGTTGGTGTTTGTGTGTGGTTCTTATAAGTTTGGGGTTGTGAGGCCGTCATAATACGAATAGTTATGATTAGTGTTACTATCAGAGTTAAGAGATGCTAACCATGCGTGCAAGATGGATGCCTTAGCATGAATGTCTGAGGAGCTCTAGGTGATGAGGTCGACGTGACGGTTTGAGAACGCAAGTTGTTGATGTAACGCAGACTCGTCTTAATCTCATATTTTTATTCAAACATGCTTTTTGTTCAAAACGATAAAATAATTTTAAGGTCTAAAGTGAATTAAAAGCATGACTTTATTTCAAGGCGTTACAGTCAGGTGTTTGTACTTGGAAGGCTGGCCAGTATCAGTGACGGATCATTTGTTGAGGGTAATTAACTTTGCTGACTCTCGTAGGACGCGAGTTGGCCTGAGAGGGAGGAGCACATGCCCATTGAGTCTTAGAATGAGATGAGGTATTTGATGCGATTCAGTTTTTGTCGTAGGAGCTCAAAAAGTAGAATCTTTTCAATTTATCGTGGTGAAAATTGCTCAGGACAATGCCGACGCGATCGGTATGTTGTTCTATGATGGCTCTGTTGACGCCACGAGGTACGTTTATAAGTCGAGAGAAGGGTATTTTACGTGAGACTAAGTTTTTGTTAATTATGGGTGTGGTCTGAGTTTATTGGGGGTACGGTGTGCTATGACATCATGGTCTAGTTGATATTGGGAATGAGATGTCGACCGCTTTGAATATTCAAAGATCTTTGACTTGATAAATATGAAAGGGATCAATCCTTTGTTTGGGTATGATGAGGCAGTTTCTAGAATGGATCTTTAGTCATAAGTGGCGAAGATACAGTGATTTCGAGGATGAAATCTCCTAAGTGGGAGAGGTTGTAACGGGTTAAACCGTTTCAATAAATATTTTAATTGAAGTCAAAGGATTTGGATAATCTATTTTACCTTTGGAAAATTCTTTATGGGCCAAACGAAATGTTTTCTCATGATACGATAAGTAAATTTTTTGGGTTCAATTTTTTTTTTATAAAATTAAAATTTCATTTTGTTGTCAAACAAATCAAGCTTATATATATATATATATATATATATATATATATATATATTCTTTTGCTAGAATCTTCTACAAAAATAAAACAAAAATAAAAATAAAAATAAAAGCAAAAACAAAAACAAAACTAAAAGCTGAGGCAAACATGTGCAAGGCGTGCTAACAATCCTAGCATCAAAGAAACCAGAAGCTTCGTCAGAACAAGGGGTGCGACGGGGAAGAAGAAGAAGAAGAAGGAGGAGCTAGAAGAAGAGGGAAGGTCACGTGCCACCACCTCCAGACTCCTGCATCGTCTACGCCACTGGCAAAGGAAGAAGAATGAAGCAGAAAAGGGAACCACCGGAGCACCGAATACGCTGAAGACGACGGTGCGATGTTTTTTTTTTTGAATTCAACTTCAATCGGCTTGATTTTCTCACCTGTCTTCGGATCAAGGTAGGATTCTAGACCATTTAAACCTACTCTTTGATATGGATTACATCTTCTCACAAAAATTTATTCTTGTTCCATATTGCGCTTGCCGAACACCCGATGTGTATGTATTTTGAATTTTGGTTATGAAATTGGCTACCAAGTTATGAACATGAACCTCCTCTTCCCTATTTTAACATGCTAGGATATAAATTGCGCGATCAATTTGGGTTTTGAATATTCTAGGATTAAGATTCGGATATGGAAGCAAAAATTGAGATTTAGACCAAATTGTGATAATTTCTAGAAATTGATAGCAATAATCTATAACTGGTATGTCAATTAACCTGTGACTAAAATTTGGTAATTTTTGGAGAAGGGGAATTTATTTTCCTTAACAAGACGGTAAGTTGGTAAACGGGTTTCGGCTAATCCGAAACATTTTTTGAGAAATAGATATTAACAATATAGGATTGGTACAAGAGTTAGCATATGACTAAATTTTGGGGATTTTTGGATAAGAGGGAGTAATTTTTAGTTAATTGTCTGGTAAATGGGAAATTAGGTTTTACGTTGAACCGTTAGAAAAGTTGATTTCAAATAAATAAATGTGACTGTGGGTACTACATTGAAACGAAATTTTGTACTTGAAAATGAAATAAAGAACATAAATTGCAGTATTGAACCTTTGATGCGAATATGGGGCCCAAAATTGTAAAGGTGTATGGTTATACACTTAGCACTTGATATAGGGACGTGGTTGGTTTTGATAATATGCTATGGTATTAATATATTACTAATATGTGTATGTTGTGTGGATTGTGATTGAAGTACTTGAAGATCTTTAGGTTCCCTTACAATAACCTTTGTTGTTAGTGGTCGAACTATGTGATTTATATAAGTTTGGGTTATATTTGAACCTCAATCTATGATAACATATTCACATGATAACGGGTTATGGTTGGGGTATTTGAAGATGTTTAGGCTCCCTTAAAACAACCTCATTTTCGATGATTGGACTTTGTGTTTGGTTGAAGGACTCTGCATTGATTAATGCTTGCATTTATATTATGATATGGGGTTATGCTTGGGTAAGTTGTGATGTTGGATGTGTGAAATTGGGATGCAAACCAATCCACATTAATGATAATGTATACATGTAGTACGTTGATCTTGGTTGTGATCATTATAAATCCTTATTCTAATCCAAGTTTTTCATTGTTTTCGATGAATTTGTCAAAAACCCTTTTGATCCATGTGAGTAATGTGGGGTGTATCATTGGATTGGCATATGGATACAGATTAGCCTTGCCCTCAAATCTACGGGTCTGTAAAAGAGATGCATTGTTGATGGGTCGGCCTTGCCTTCAACCTTCGGGTTGTAAAATAGTTGCATCGCTAATGAGACGGGTCGGTCTTTCCCTCAACCTTTAGGTTGTAAAATAGTTGCATCACTTGTGAGACGGGTCAGCCTTGCCCTCGGGTCTTCGGGTTTGTAAAATAGTTTCATCGCTTTTGAGACGGGTCGGCCTTGCCCTCAACCTTCGGGTTTTAAAAT
>JAULLG010550724.1:0-10516 GCA_035668355.1 Sarracenia leucophylla
TTTGTTGTTCTTTGCATGTTTGGATTTTCTGGTCCGATAAAACCCCATATTTGCGTTCGATTTGAGCTTTATTTTGGGATTTCAGTTAAGGTTTCAACTTCTATTTTAGTTCGATTCGGGGTTTGGGGTTGCCGATTATGTTTGATTTTAGTTAAAATTTGGGATTTTCGACATCAATAAGGGATCCCAATTTCCCATCGATGATTTCGACTCTCGAAGACGATTTCGTCATCTTCATTATACATTTCGGTTCAGGTTCAAACTTCGAATTTTCCCTTTTCGATTTAGCAGATCTTCAGGGTTCCTAATTTTTTTTCCCGATTAACTATAGATTCCTCTTCAGGGTTCTCAAGGATGTAAATCTTGAACTTTTGAAGATATTGAGCAGATACTGCAAGAAGCACAACACCGCTGGCTCTGCCCAACTGAAATCTGTGAAATTATTCGGAACCGTGAAAAATTTCACTTAACTCCAGAACCAACTGTTAGGCCACCAGGTTGTCACCAATACCATTCCTACTTACTTCAACTCCACAGTCTAATGTACACATCTTGCATGATTTCTTGACTCTAGATTTGACTAGAGTACAAAGATGTAATCCTATTCCTCTTTCGGTTTTATTTTTTTGTTTTTATTTTATTTTATTTGTTGGCAAGCCATCTTCTTTGAGTTGTAATCCTATTCACCTATATTACTGTAATCCTATTCACCTATATTTGTTGGCAAGCCATCTTTCGTAAAGATGGCCACCGGTAGAGGAAGAAAAACGATGGGAAAACCTTCAAAGAAGCTTATGAAAAGTTGAAGGTGTGCTGTTTATTCTATTAGTTGGGATTGGAAGTTCTCTTTTTTATGTACATCCCTAAATGCTGTAGCCAAAAGTTGCCAATGGATTGCCTAAGGCCCAAATCTTTCTGAACCACTTATTCTACAGGCTGTGGTTGAGGGGTTCTTTTACTTGCAGAACAAAGGTGTTGTGGATTAAATTTAGTGCATGGATTCCTAAGCATACTAAAAAATCACGGTATCATCATACCATTGACATTACCCTTACATGTCGATCATGCATCGGTCAGTGGGCTCCTGAATAACATACCATTAGTGGGTTCACTATTATTCTTCACATGGCCAACATGAATTCCCATTTCCACAAAACATCCTTCACACACCCACTAATAGAATTTTGTTTTTATATTTTTGTTAGGATCCTCCTAATAGATTTCTCAAGGTATTTTTGATTTCTTTTTAAATATTGTATACTGATCATTGTTGCTTTGAATTCAATTCATTAGTAGGATGAAAGTGATATTGTTGGTTGCTATTTAATTTTAAATTAAATAGCAAAAATGTCGTCTTCGTTTGGATGAATTTTGCCTTAGCTTATTCAGAAGGAAAGGTTGAATATTTATGAACTAATAATCAACTATTATGTGTATATTATTAACTATTATGGAACATTTATCTATGCTCCAATCCAACGGTCCAGCTTTATTCTCTCATGCCGATTTATACCGCCTCGCACCGCCAATCAATTTTGTGCTCTCACTTGCCATCTTCCTAAAGGTTTCTTCATTTTGCCCTAACTTTCTTTATTTGATCTATTTGTTCAAATTATTTTACCCCAACTTTCTTTGTTTGATCTACTTGATAAGGTCTGCCTTTTTGCATTCGCGATCAGAAGATAAGTTTCAGGATGCTTTGGAGAAGTTGGAGGAGAGGTTATTCTCAGTAAGTTGTTTCATGCATGACTTAATTTAGTGTTTTATTTTCTGTTTGGTTGCTGAGGAAGTTGAGGAAAGGAAGACGAAGTATGCTTTTAAATCTAAGAATTCACTCAATTTAGCTATGTAGTTCTATAACTTATATTAGCTCAATTGACGTTCAGCTGGTTGGAGATTTTTCTGCAGGAAGCTCAAACAGTTATAACATTCAAATAGTTTCAAATTATTTTCCCTTCTTCAATTTTCTGAGCAACCAAACAGAATTATTTCCTTACTGTGGTAGTGTTCATTTCATTTATTACTTCATTTCTTTTTTCCAACTGTTAGTGCATCTCCATCCATTAACCCTTTTTCCCCCCATCAAATTCAAATTTGATGAACAAAGGGGTCAAATTGAGCTTCATCAAACTTATACCGAATCAAGGAAAAACTTGAGTTTTCATCAAATCGAGGAAAAAACAAAATTTTCGTCAAATTTGGTGAAAGAAACTTTTGTAGATAAGTTTGAAATTTTTAAAATGATTTGATGAAATATTTTAAAGATGAAAGAGTGGGGCATTTAATTCTTTCATAAAAAATGATTAAAATGTACTTTGAGGATAAGTTGAGAATTATAGAGAGAGAGAGAGAGAGAGAGAGAGAGAGAGAGAGAGAGGAGCTACTTATCAGGTAGTATCAAATCAAGTTTTTAATCAAGTTTTTTTAATCAAATCTAACAAAAAGAAAAATATAAAAAAATGAAGGGTTGAATTTCTCCAGTAGCATCTCCAATTCTCTATGCAAGTTAAATGTAGGTTGGTTTAGATGTTGAAGTGATTTCTAATTGATGTTTTTTCTCTCTTTCTCTCTCTCTTAACATCTGATAGATTGCCATGCGAATTGGAACATACATTGTGACGATGATGAGTACAGGAGTGACACTCTTAATGGAATTTCAGTTGTCCGGTTAGTGAACAAACTATTGTGTACTCTGTATTGAATTTCATTGTTTGTTCCTCACACATCTACTTTCATATAGAGAAATCCATTTCAACCTAACTAAAAATGCATTTATGCCTACGATTTGATTCAGATCTGGAAATACTTTTTGTCCGTGTGATGGAAATTTAAGGCTTCATTCTCTGTCAATTCCTAAAGAGTCTTATACTTATCGTTGCCCTGTATTCTTTTTGGTCTTCTTCTTATCCAATTGACATTTAAATTGAATCAACTCTCTTTTCCTTACCAATGAACTGATTGGTTGATGCTGCACATGGAAAACCATCTTAACAAAATTTTGTAATATTATTGTTTGGGATAATTGCATATTTGCTTACTTGATTTTGCTTATTTTTGTTTTTAATGAACTTTTTTCATCATTTAGTTAAATAATTATACTTTTTAACTTCTCTCATCGAGACTGAGCAAGAAAATTAAAAATATTTGATCAAAATATTAAAAAAATGTTCAGAAAAACAAAAATAAGACAATAAGCCAAATTTTATGTTGCCTATTTTCAACATTAGTGGAGTTTTTTCATCTTCATCAGATTTTCTAATTCTTGGTTTTATCTCATCGAAACGATTCAGTTTTAATCTATTATACAAGAGAGCAGAAAATTGATGCGTTAGTTATGTATTGGGCAATCCAACGGTTCAATTTTCTTCTTCATTATCCCACCATCATACAATGGCTGTAACTCCAAAATCCTTCCCATCTTTGTTACATCTCACCCTCTATAAGATTGAATAATATATGCTTGATTTTGAATATTTGGTTCAGGTTTCTCTGCTTTCTCTTTTTCTTTTAATTTTGAATATTTGGTTCTCATGTTGTCATGATGAGGAAGCAATTCTGTATCTAAATACTCTGTTCTGTGATGGTATTTTTGATGACTCTATTTGTCTTTTTATCAGTTTAACAGTTTCACCATTTTCTTATGATATTTTATTTTCCTGATTGGATCGACATCATCTAGAAAAATTTCATAATATATTTTGGTATTCAACTGGGCTACTTCAAGATTCTGGGTTAGATTCGAAAACCTTTGAAATTGTGACAGTAACTAGATATTTCTTTGTGTTCTTTCAGGATGAGCATCCTCCAATACCAGATAGTCTATCTCCTGACATTATTGATTTTTTGCGTCAATGCTTTAAGAAGGTGAGGTAAAATGGGGTATCAAGACTTATTGTCTTGATGTCACTTTTCTATTTCTCATTATAACTTAATTAGTTTTTAATATTGTGCATTGAACATTCATTGGACTTTTTGTCATCCTGTTGCTCTTCTTCTAAAAAAACTAGGGAAAAGTTATTCATAAGAATGAGGACATAATAGAATGTTGATATGTTGTCCCAAAAAAAAAAGAAAGAAAAGGAAAATGGACATATCTTGAGTCAGAAAGAATACCAATGAGCAACAGAAAAACAAGCTCTAACATTGGAAGATCATCGTCATTTTAATTTTAGTAGGTTTTTATGTGTTACGATTTTTTGTTGTTCATTATCACTGTAAATTTGTTCTATTAAATCGCCTAAACATGCTTTATATGTTTTTCTTGAATATGTCATAACTTAGAAGCATGCTCCTAGAATAAAAAAAATTGATCCCTACCTTTTTTTTATAAGGTAAGAGAAGGAAGTATTGGAGAACTCATCACCAAAAGAAAGAGCTAAAAGAGGTTGAAGAATTACAGTACAGATTTCAAGTTGATTACTAGCAGGCTGGTCATTTTAGTTTGCTTCAAATGCATATTTAATTGGATTCTTCGCCCATTACACAAAAATTTGAGTTTGGTAATAAAAATATATTTAGTTTGTGTTTTGTCACTAATTAGAAATGAGGGAAATAATGGTTATATTTTTATTGTGTTTTGTCATTGATCTATATAAGAAATGCTGGTTTGAGTTGCTTATTTTTTTTTAATTGCACTAAAATTTGATAAATCGAAATAGTTATCCAATTATTTTACTAATTTATGATTTTTTTATTGATTGTTGTCCCATGTTAACGTGTGTATCTACATTGCGTTGTTATTTTTAATTGACTTATCACAATTGATTTTTATAGGCATTTGGTATCAAAAAAACATTTGAAGTGCCTTTAGGCACGGGCACGGGCATATTCCATTGCTACTGCTGAGTGCTGATTATTTCTTTCGATTGTTTTCACTTTTCAGTCCATATTTTGTAAACAATTTAACAGTGAATGGTTTGAAATTTGGGTTCAACAATTTAACTGTGAATAGTTTGAATTTTGGGTTTATCGGTGAATTGTTGAACTTTGTATAATTCATAGTTTTTTTTTTAAATAATCATTTGTTTGTCCAGTTCTTATAATTTGTTGTTTTAGATACTTGGATTCAGTATCTTGGCAGATTTACTTCCCAAACAGAAACTCAAGATTTAGAGATGAAATTTATCCTAGAGATTGGAGAGTTCCTGTGTAGCTACTCCGTCGGTCAACCCGTGAACCCGACCGAACTTGACCACCAACCCGCGAACCCGAAACCGGTGGTTTCCTTGCACTTTCGGTGCGTCACACATTCAACGTGCCTTTAGGCACGGGCACGGGCGACCCCTAGTATATACCATTGTATATTGGAAGATTAGAATGTTATCTAATACGTGAATGGTTGATTGTGCATCGTTTTCTCTTGATCATTATACACAATGAGAGTATATAAATTAGATGTTTGAATGTACACATATGAGATATATGAATTGTTTATTACTCTATATAGCATAGTTTATAAATATATGATTTTATCTAGATATAAGAACGGTACGTTCTCTAACTCTTGATTGTGAGGTTAAACAACTCTTTGACATACTTGATGGATAAAATTTTATCTACTATGAAGTGTGACATTTAAAAGTGTTGTTTTCCTAATTTGATGAAAAATACCATGAGTGGAGTGGTAAAATGGTTTTCTCTATTAAGTTATTATTTTAAAAACTTTACGTTCAATAAAATATGCTCTTGATCCATAATTATTTCTTAATTATTTTATTTATTTCCTTATTTATGAATAGTGACATTCATAAATAAAAGAGAGTTCTTTGAGTAGAGGTGAGATCTACTACAGAAACTCTTAGATGATTATATAACTAGAAATTGAAAGAGTAAGGGTCAAGATGTACATATTTTTATTTATCTTGTAAATCCTATAAGTATGTTGTTGGACTTGTGGCTCATTTGGAGTGAATGGGGGATTTGACGGAGGACCGCTCGAGCGAGGTTGGGACTGCTCGAGCGGTGTGGAGCGGAATGACTTGAGGAGCGAAAGCTGAAGTTTCATCAAGAGGACCGCTCGAGCGAAGTTGGGACCGCTCGAGCGGTGAGACGGGTTTTAGGGCGGAATATAATTTGTTATAAATACTCTTTTCTATTGTAAACCCTAATGTAACAAGGAGAACCCTATTGCGGCTGGAATAATAAGACAGTCTCATTCCGCTCCCGTGGACGTACCCAGGTTTTTGGGGAACCACGTAAATCTTTGTGTATTGATTCCTTTATCGCTTTCTTACTCGTATATCGTGTGTGTGCGTGTGTATAAGACAGTCCATTGTGTAACATATTTCATTCATATTTTTCATGGATCATTGTTGTAATCGAACATTGGATCAAATATCGAAAAAAAATAAAGAGAAGAACACAAGAAATGGTGGTGGAACAACAGGGGTGTTGCCTTTGCGGGCCATTTTGGGGTTGTTCGATAGCGTTTTTTGGGTCCATTTTTTCGCTAGAATCATGGTGGTTTTATGGTCCTTTAATGGTGGTTCGATGGCGGTTTGACGGCGACTGCAAAGGGGTCAAAATTAGGCTCAAAGGAGGTAGCGCACTGTAGCGGTGCTACCGTAATGGCACGGCATTGAACAATTTTTCTGGGCACTTCAACATCGATTTTCGGCACGATTTTTTCGTTGGATTTGAGGGGTCGCAATGCTCCTTCAATTGTAATTTTTTGGGGGTTCGACAACGACTGAAAGGGGGCCAGGCGGAGGCATAAACGACGGTGGCACAAGCTGCCAGTTTTGGTAGCAACCTCTATAGCGGGTTAAGGGCCTGTTTGGCTCAGTTTCTCAGCCTTTTTTCGGCATTCCAATGGTGGTCCGGGACTGTGATGGTGGTCTGGAGGCTGAGGGATAGGATCGGATGTCTGACGACTCGATTAAGGTTCCAAAACCCTAACTGTTTAATCTTTAATCTGCGACCGTTGGATTAAAAGATTAAATGGACGTACCGGATCATAATGACTTTATTTTATTTTATTTAGTCGTTTAATTAATTAATTAATTATTTGTTTATTTAATTACGTAATGTTCATTTTAACTGAAATACTGGTATAATAACCTCATTTTCCTCATTTTCAATACCAAAAAACTTGTTTTTCTTGTTAGCATAATGTCCATTTTATTTCTTAAAAATCTATATGATTTAACCATATAAATCTCTAGAACTTCTATTTTCTTGCTGGCATAATGTCTGTTTTATTTCTTAAAAATCTATATTTTAACCAATATAAAACTCTAAAAGTTTCATTAGCCTGTTTTATTTTCTAAAAATCTATATTTTAATCGTATAAATCTTTAGAAGTTCCATTTTTCTACTGGCATAGTGTTCGTTTTATTTCTTAAAAATCTATATTTTAACCGGTATAAATCTCTAAATATTCCTTTTTCATGCTGGCATAATATCCATTTTATTTATTAAAAAATCTTTATTTTAATCGAAAAAATCTCTAAATATTCAATTTTTACGCCATCATAATATCCATTTTATTTTTCAGAAAAATTAAAAACTACTTCCAAAACATATTTTGGAAAGCTTCTTGTTTTATATAAAAATTAAAATATTCATTTTCTAAGCTTTTATGCTGTCCAAAATATCAAAAACTACCTCCAATGTATATTTCGACAAGCTATCTATTTTATATAAAAACTAAAATGTCTATTTTTTAAATTGTTATGCTGATTAAATATAAAAAAAAATTACTTCACATATATATGCGCAAAATATGACTGCACTTTTCATAGATACCCTTTCTAGTACATAATCATTTAATCATTTTTAAAAATCTATTTTGTTCCTTATCAACCAACATAATGTTAACTTCTACCGAAACAATAACTTCTATCGAAACAAAAATCCAACCATGATAGGCACACACGCATACACTAAATCATGCAAGCTTGAACTACACTGATTTCTACTATTGAATACATAGGCAATCCAAGCGGGTTCGACCCCTTTTAAACCAAAAAAAACCTTTTTTCTATAAATTATATCCAGTCTGATTCTTATTAAATGATATGTAGGCAACTCAATCGAGTTCGATCCTCTTAAAACCTAAAATTTTCAGGATATATAAAAATGGGAAATAACTTATTAAATTCTTAAGATGGATAAAAAGAAAATTAGTACTGAAGGGTGAGTTTGGTGCCTAACACCTTCCTAACTTATAACTATGAATCCCCGAATCCATCTCCAGCTCCAATTGCAGACCAAAACTGAGTCACTAGGTCTGGCTTACTAAAGCCATTTTAACCAATCTTACTTTAAAGTTGGATCTCTAAACAAAACACTACGTCTTGCCACTTTTGTTATATTTTGAGAAAACGTTCTAAAGTAGCTTCATGGTTTTATTTTCAAATTAGATCCTTAGGCAAAGCATTATGCCTTGTCACTTTTGCAGTGTCTTGGGAAAAGACTTTACGGTACTTTCCTAGTGTTACTTTAAATCGGATCTCTGAACAAATCATTATCCCTCTCGCTAGGAACTCGAACCCTTTGCGGGCGTCAGTGCTAGATTTTAATTTATGGGGCAAAAAATGAGCTATGGCAAAGCACCAAACACTCATGCATGCACCACAATAATTCTAAGAAATGTGGAATGATTTAATGCATGTGTGAATGTACTCATGGGGTGTTATATACCTTTTAAGGGAATCGGGTCGAATCTGATAGGTAGTAATTAGACACAGAACCTAGACTCAAATCCCGAAATCCAAAATTCAAAATAAAAAGTATAGACATCGATATTTTTTTAATAATCCGTAAATAGCTAATTATACTAATAGGTAGTTTTGAATTGTGATACACTACTTAAAGTGTATATATGTTTTTATGTATATGTGTATATATATATACCTTTAAAATCTATGTTATTGATGGCACTAAGCATTGAGGTGATTATCTCTAAGCCAACTTAAATCATATAATTAAAAAGTTGCTATGATTTGAAATTGACGATTAGAATCTGGTCAATGATTCTAATAAACTTGATTTGGAAACCACAAGAAGTTTGGAAATTCACGGCTTAGAGTTTAGGGTTTAGCTTTTATGCATTGTTGTTTTGCTTTGGAGGCAAGAAAAATTCCTCTTGCATCGATAGATTGAATATTTCAAAAAATGAACAAAAGTTTTATTGGATATCACTATTAATCAAATTAATGACTTTTTCTTTTTCTCATTTTTCAAATTTCAATTTGTATTTTCTCTATAGAAATCTATATGTTGTTCTGTGTTGGGGTGGAATCGAAAGCATCTACGAATGAATGCCAAATTTCTTGATTAAAGCTATCCCCAGCTAGCCTTGTTCTCAATTTGAGAATGGTTTGCCACTTTTTTTTTTTTAGGATTGGAACCTTATAAGTTGAATAAGTATCATCATTATTCACCAGCAAATGGAAGAAGTCCAAACCTTTCCCATCTCTGTTGTTTAGGAAAATAAGCAAGTTGAAAAGAATACTATCAACAATTTATATAGTTTTTGAGATGTAATCCAAATCTAGATCTCCATTACAAAACTCGGACTCCTCACATTTGTAACAAATCTTAGTTTTTCTATTATCAGATAAAATAACTCTTAAAATAACTCTTCTCATTGATATCACAATTACGATATGATGGGTCAAATACGTGTTATAATAATTGCCTTTATCTTGTTTATTTATAAGTACAAATTAAAATATTAATTTCTATTATTTTAATCATTCCTTAGAGTAAATTTTATTTTTGTTCCAAATTTTTTTGAATGTGTTTAACCACGTCATCACTTATTTTATCATAAGTTCTTTAGTGACGAGAATGTCTATGTAAAAATAGATATTTCTAGTTTTTAGAATGTTAAATTGTTTATTATTTAATTTTTTTTTGTTATTTATGCAATGTTTGTATATTGTACACTACTAGCTATGGGTGTAGCTCGACCTAAGGCTCGTGCAGTCTAGTAGGCAGGCGGAACAAGAACTTTATTTTGGGAGTTGACAAGTGTATTTACTCCTACTTCTCTCCCCTTTATCAAAGAATCATAATTTCTCCTCCAAACACAAGTTATTGACTACAAAAGAGAGCAAAAAAACAATGGCCATTTTTTTTTATTTGATTTGATGTGAAATAATGTTTCATTAATTTCCATGGAAAATATTTTATTTATAAAAGAATTTTTAATGAAAAATATTTTTCCAAAATGATTTTTCAAAATATATTTTGTATGCGTTTGATTGTAATAATGAAAATGATACTAATAGTGAATGTGATAGTGTTAAAATTGATTCGAATGACGACCATGATTGTAATGACCTCGGGATCCCGGACTTTGGGATCTCGGGAATCTAATAAAATGACTCGTGTCTTTTTTTTTATATAAATCATTTTTTATTATATGAAGTAAAATATTTTATTAAAAAAATATTTTATATTGATTTTATCCAACCAAACACTGAAAATAGGTAAAATATTTCAAGAATTAAATACGCATAAGGTCCCTTAAGTATTGCAGGTTGTTAATTTTGTCCCCAAAATATTT
>JAULLG010550835.1:0-10515 GCA_035668355.1 Sarracenia leucophylla
ATTTCGTCCTCTCGTGAAATACGGGATTATTAGCAATGTGCATGGTTGCCTGATTATCACACTATAACCTTGTAGATTCTGTCATAGGTATGTCAATCTCTTCTATAAACTGTCGTGTCCACATAACCTTAGTAGTTACCATTTCCATGGCTCGGTACTCAGCTTCAGCACTTGATCGTGCAAAAACATCCAGTTTCTTGCTTTTCCAGGAGATCAGATTACCTCCAAGAATTACAGAGTATCCAGAGGTTGATCGCTTATCAATAGGAGATCTTGCCCAATCTGCATCCGAATACCTTTTAAGATTGAAGTGTCAATGATTCTTGAAAACCAGTTCTTTACCAGGATTGGTTTTCAAGTATCTTAATATACGGAGCACCGCCTTCCAATGGTTTGTTCTCGGAGAGTCCATGGACTAGCTTACTACACTTGCCGCGAAAGCAATGTCAGGACATGTCATGGTGGTAAGATAATTCAATTTGCTCACTAACGACATGTATTTCTCTAGATGGGAGAACACCTCACTATCATCATCTTTTAACAACTTTTAACCTAGATCCATAGGAGTCTCACTGTCTCTGCTTTCCTAAAACCTTGCCTCAGATAGAATGTCAAGCACATATTTTCGTTGGGAGAGAAAGATACCATCCTTTTTCTGTGCCACTTCGACACCAAGAAAATACTTTAGGGCCCCCAAGTCTTTGGTTTGAAATTGGCTCAGTAGGAAGATCTTAAGATTACTGATCCTTACAGCGTCATCTCCTGTAATCACAATGTCATCAAGATATACAACTAACATAAGAAATCCGTGCCCCAAGCGACGGTAAAAGATACTCGGATCTTTACCACATTGGTTCAAGCCAAACTCCTGAACCACCGAACTGAATCAACCAAACCAAGCTCATGGCGATTACTTAAGACCATAAAGCGATCATTTCAGGCGACATACTTTCCCAGTCTCCCCTTGAGCAACAAACCCAGGAGGTTGTTCTAAATAAACATCTTCGTGGAGGTCGTCATGCAAGAAAGCATTTTTCACATTCAGTTGATGTAAGGGCCATCCGTGGGTAGCAACTAAAGAAATTAGTAGACGGACAGATGTCATCTTAGCCACTAGGGAGAAGGTATCAAAATAGTCCACACCATAAGTCTGAGCATAACCCTTCGCCACTAGGCAAGCTTTCAATCGTGCCAACGAACCATCAAGATTGACCTTAATGGTGTAGACCCACTTGTAACCAATAGACTACTGATCTGGAGGGAGGTGAACAAGCTCCCAAGTCTGATTACCTTCCAAAGCTGACATTTTTTCTTCCATAGCCCGACGCCATCTAAAGTCAGCCTGCCTCATGTACTATCCTGAGAAGAGCCACAAAATCTAAGGTGAAAATCAAGTACTGAGTAGAGACAGAAAATCCTTTATATGATTGCACATAAAGTGGATTGTCACGACATTGGCGATAATTTTTACGGAGAGTAATGGGAGCATCACTTACAGTCTCAGTTGGTGATGAGCTTGGATCAGGCAACGGGATAACTGGCTCGACAGCGGCCTCAGGAGAAGGTTCACCATCTTGTAGAGGTACTGGACGAGGAGTTGTAACCTGCACTAAAGGAGTAATGCGATATAGCAAGAAACCATCATCCACAGGGGATGAAACAGTGTTAGACTCGACAGAGGGTGTATAGTAAGGTTGTGACTTAATGAATGTAACATCATGTGACACAATAAAATGACCGAGATCAGGAGAGTAACATCTATATCCCTTCTGAGTCTGAGAGTACCCAAGGAAGATACACTTTAAGGCTCAAGCATCCAATTTGGAGATGTAGGATCAGGTGTCACGAACATAACAAACACAACCAAAGACTCGAGCTGGAAGGGAAAAGAGACACCGATTGGGAAAAAGGACTGAATGTGGAGTCTTTCCTTGTAGAGCAGTTGACGGCATCCGGTTGATTAGGTAACATGCTGCAAGCACGGCTTCTCTCCAAAACTGCTTCGGCACCTTCGTATGAAACATAATAGCTCGAATCACCTGAGATGGTGACGATTCTTCCTTTCCGTAACACCATTCTATTGTGGTGTATCAGGACATGATGACTAATGGATAATACTGTGCTGTGTGGGAAATATTGGCAGTTGATTTGAGAAGTATTCTCTATCATTGTCACTGCGTAGGCACCAGATGGTAGCATTAAATTAATTCTTTACTTCCACATAGAATGATGTAAAGATATAGCTTAATTCAGACCGATGCTTCATTAAGTATAAAAAGGTAACTCTGGAATAATCATCCATAAAAGATATAAAATATTGAAACCCCAATGTTGAAATCACAGAAAATGGACCTCACACATCTGAATGGACAATCTCAAAAGGAGAACTAGCTCTTTTATTTGTTCGGGGATAATATGAAACACACAAAGTGTTTTGCAAACTGACACGACTCACAATTAAACGGGGAAACAGACTTCAAGTTCGAACATAAAACTTTAAGGCTAGACAATGAGGGATGACCAAGATGACAATGAACATCAAAATAAGGGTAGATATGCTGGAGTAGGCTACAGGTTCAGGAACCTCATCCAATATGTAGATTTCTCATTCCACGCGGCCTCTACTAATAATCTTCCTCGTCGTAAGATCCTGAAACGTATAATGATCAGGATAAAATGAAACTGAGCATTGAAAATGCTGAGTAATCTTACTAATAGACATGAAATTGAAAGGTGAATTCGAGATGTGTAGAACTGAAGTTAGCGAGAGCAAAGGTGTAGGGTTCACAGAACCACGGCCCTTAATTGTAACAGAAGATTCATTAGCCACAATGGCTGAAGTGAAATTACCAAAGGACTGATAAGAAGATAGAATATCTGCAACACCATTCATGTGGCTGGACGCACTAGAGTCGATAACCCAGATAGGGGAAGAAGTGATAGCAAATGCTGCAGGATTACCTGTTTGACCAAATGTGGTTGTAGGTTGCGGTCGTGGATCTGTCAGTTGATAGTGAGTGTAGCGTGCATATTCTTCATCCGTCATCTGCACAATCCTCTTTTCTGGTTGGTGGGCCGGTACTGAATCAGTGGCAGCGTTGGCCGCATAAGAAGATCCAGATCTTGCAGGTGGTCCACCTTTTAACTTCCAGCAATTCCTTGGAATATGACCAGTGGTTTCATAATGGTAACATACTCTAGTATCACACCTACCATCACTGTCGTGACCTTGACCACCACGTCGACCTCCTCCTCTCCCACAACTGCCAGTAATAGTCATTGCAATAAGTCACAAGAATCAATTAATGACAAAAATTACTCTGGAGTATCAGAAACTACCAGAGGATTCTAGCAGGTCCAAAGAACTTCGGAGGGGAAGAAAATCTTAGTCAAATATCGCAACCAGGAACAACCAAATATCAGATTACTCCAAAAAATAACTGTTGGCTTCCCAAACAGGAGAGAGAACTCTGTCCGACCACCAATAGTGCAGCCGAACTACTAAGAGAGATGATTGAACCCTTGCTAATCTCTGTTCGACCACAAACTGTGCATCCAAACCACCAAAAGAAATGATTGAATCCGTGCCAATCACAAACAATGCAGCTAAACACCAAAAAAAGGAGTGCTGACAACCATCGAAACTCCTTGCTTTACTGGTGGAACACCCACTAAGCATTGTAAAGCAATAACATAACACAATAATACCAACAGTAATAGCAGAACACTGCAATAATATCAACAGTGGAACACTGTAAAGCAGAACACACTGGTTGACTACCCACAGTAGCTGAACACCAAAGACTGCTGATCGAACCCTTGCCGATCACTAAAACTACTGGTCGAGCCTCTGAAACTTCTTGTCGATCACAAAGGGAGTGATTAAATCCTTGCTGATCACTAAACCTACTAGGAACAAGGTTGTTGACCACCGAAACACCAAGAACTGGCTTGTCGACCACCAAAAACACCTGGAACAGGCTTGCTGACCATCGAAACTGCAAGGACAGGGCTTGTCGACCACCGAAACACTAAGGACAGGGCTTGCCAACCACCGAAAGTGCAAGAGCAGGCTTTGTCGACCACCGAAACCTTAAGAATGGGACTTGTAGAACACAGAAAGTGGCTAAACAGTCCTTTCCGATCACCAAACACCAAGATGCTAGTGACCAAACCCTTGCCGATCTCTTGAAGATCACCGAAAAAGGGTTGGGGTTGCCCTTTGCCGCCTTGCGCCGCTACTGGAGAGGCTGGCCGCCTTGTGTCGCCCCTCGAGATGGTCTTTTGGGTTAGGGTTTTGCTTACCCTAGCTTTGATATCATGTAAAGAGATAATAATAGATATTCTGGAAGTTTAGCTTCTTAATTGGAGAGGTCCACTATTTATAATACTTACAAGAGTATATACAACAAAACCGTACTGGGCCCTTATAGCTAATAGACCTATCTACTGGTATTATATACATATATCTAATAATATCACTAACAACCCGATACTGAAGAAACTTAGAGTACTCGTCTTTGGAAACAATGATATTCTTTTCCTCCATCGGAGTAGAAGAAGAAGAAGGGGGACCATTGTCGAGTGTCACGGTATTAGCAAACCGAGAGGGCTTGCCAACAAGATCCCAACATGTCTCTCGCGTATGATTGAGTAAGCCACAATTGGAACACTGACGAGGTGGACCTCTACCTCGACCACTACGACCACCACGAAAGCTACCAGTGCGACCACCTCGAGAACTACCATTTCCGCAGCCATGACTGTAACCACTAGATTTAGACCAATGTAAATAATTAACCCCATTTAACTTACGAGTAGTACGTTGTGGAATCGTGAACTGAGGAAAAGAGGATTTTGGCTCCATAATTTTATCAACCAAACATATAACAAATATTTCTCATAAAATAATGTTCACTGTTCACATACCATACCCGAAACTGTATTTCTCATAAAAGAGCACAAGGGCCGAAACAACACTGTTCACATACCAGAAATTGTGGACAAGTCGACCAAAACACTGTAGTCTGTAAGCAACAAAACTCTGTAATCAACCAAACATATAACACTGTAGTCGCCGGCAACACTGTAGATTGTTTCATCAGAGCAACAATCTAAACTCGCGCACGTTCCAATGGCGGAATCTGGGTTTCGTAGTTCGACGAAAAGGGTTAGGATTTTAAAAACACCGACTGGTACGAGAATCCATGGGGGTTTCGTTGGTTTCAGATGCGAAGGGAAAGACGATGGGTTTTACATGAGGAGGTGTTGCGAACTGAAGGAGGAGGTATCGCGAACTGAAGGTGTCGTGAACTGAGGGATGCGCGAACAGAGATCGCAAACTGAAGGTGTCGCGAACTGAGGGAGGTTGCGAACAGAAGGAGATGGTGTCGCGATGGTGAAGGAGATGGTGTCGCGAACTGGAGGGGATGGTCGGGATGGTGTCGCGATGACGGCAGGACTAGGGTTAGGGTTAGGGTTAGGGTTTATTGCAGAGGTGGATGAGGACGGCGGGACTAGGGTTAGGTTTTATTGCAAAGGTGGATGATGACGGAACAGTGGCGGGACCAGTGGTGGATGATGGCAGAAAGATGATCGATAAGTTTTTTTTGTTTTTTTTTTAAATCTCTCAGAAATGTTGCTCTGATACCATGTTAAAGGTAGATAGATTAAGAGAATGAGAGAGCTTAACTTAATGTGTTAGCTTCTCTACTATTTATATTAAAACCATATAGTACCAGAATTACATAAATACCCCTCAACAAACACATTAGGACATTAAGATCTTGATGATTATGATTTGACCTGCGAATTTATTTTTTTCCTTTCTATAATCCTACTTCATCAACATAAATAGATAACCATACCTCTTTGAAGGTAAACAAGAAAATATACAATTCTTTTCTTCTTTTAACTAATCATCATCAAAAGAAAAGTTAGGTAAAATGAAATGACAAAACATTTAGTAGAAGCTGGGAGTTCTGTTTCGCACAATCAAACATTGTGGTCATCGAAAAGACATTTATTGCAAGTCACTTTAAAACCATAGTTAACATACAAAAGTACCTCTTTAACTTTATTATTCCAATATAGAGTAACACCAACGTTGTGAAGAGATCGACAGAGAAATTTTAAGCCATTAGCTTGAATCCAATCAACGGAAATAACTTGCTTGATAAAGTTAGCATTTTCCTACAGTAGTAAAGACAAACCAATTGGGTACTTGATAACAAATAACATTACTTCCATGCAAAAACTGAAGGGGAGTCAAATTACAATATTCAATGAAAATAGCAATTGTGATGGTTATATCATGAAATAAGCTCGTAAACCTTGACATAAAGTTTAATTCTGAATGCCAGAGTCAAGGCAACCACAACAACATTCACTATCATTTTTTCATAATCATCAAATGCATAGCTCTCCTGTTCAAATACACTGCATCCATAACCCCAAAAAAAGTACTATTAATGATGTACTTAATTAACATAATTAAACTAGGTAAGACAAGCTTTTAAACAATGTTTCCAACAATAAAATTTTCAGAGCCTTTAATAAATCCTGATTGGCAATTAGCTTAGAAGCTCGTTGTTTTGCTTTTTTGCATGTTCAGCCAAAAGGATAAATTAGGTTCAAAGTAGGTTATTTAGCGAATTAACTTTTAAACTAACTTTGTTGAAATTGACTGATTGGGTAAAAAGGTAGTTTGCTTTATGTTCAAATTGCACAATATTGCCCTAATATATGATTGATAATAATAGTTATAAACATTTAGCATTGGTAGTGAATAAGTTATCAAGTGGTATTATTATATTTTAGAATGGAGTGGGAGTTGGAATAGAGAGTATTCTAGAAATTAGTGTTTTGATTTTATTTTTTTACTTTTTTCCTTTTTTGCCAAATGAACTAGGTTGACTTTTTGTATCTTTAGTCAAAAATCTGCTAATCAGGCCCTAACATATTCAGGAAACTACCCTTAACAAGGGCACCTCTATTTCCTTCAATGAATTTCATCACTAAGGCCATTTCTGCCAGCACGTGGCAAATAATACATAATTAAAAGAAACAACAAAGAAGCAAAACTCTCAAATAGAAAATCAAATATATCAACATGGGTCAAAGATTGTTGCAAGAGTGGCAACGGTTTATTTCTCTTAATGGTTTCGTCCTCCTACAGTCTTTCCCCTTTGTATCTACAAATTACATAGGCCAAGAAATAAATGATCAAGAGGGGGGGGAAAAAACTTGATATTATATCATTATTATTGTATAACTCAGAGTTATTAACTTTTTTATTGAAAAGATCCTTGAAATTTGATGACAAGCCAACCAACACTTGTGCCTAATTACCACTTGTTTTCCAAAATACAAAATTGAAGTAAAAAGACAGAAATAGCATTGACTTACCTATGACAAAAGAGAAAAACATCACAAAATTGATGGAACGCATACTGGATATTGCAAAGCTTGGTGGGAAAGGAAACATCTTCAGTTTCAGCGACAATCTCTCTCCTTGATGAATTTACAAAATCAACAAGTGGCAGGTACAAGAATTTCAGTGCATTACAGTACGACAACGATAAGGCATTCCATGCTCCATTTTACAAACTCTAGAGGCCTCATTGTTTGGTTTTATGAGTGATCTTTGCCATACAGAATCTATAGAATAGTTATATTCAGCACAATAGGCAGACTAATATCTTTGCTGCTAGTAGGAAAGTGACATTTCAATCCGTAAAGAAAAAATCCCAAATTATGGAACACATCCTCCTTATCAAGCAAAAATGCAATCACAAATCCATTGTTCATGTTTCTGGTCATTATGATGTTCTCCTGCCCTGACTGACCATTGCAATAACTAACGAACAACCCAGTACCATAAAGCCTCAGAATCAGATCAAAAGGAGACAAAACCTGAAGAAAGGGTTACATTATAATTTTCTTGTTTGGATAGGAAAGTGGGGGAGGGAAGGGGAGGAGGCCAAGGTTCGAACCCCCTAACCTTATTAGAAGCCCCAAACGCCCATGTCACTTGGGCTGGGGACATTCTCGTTACATTATACTTCATCATACAGGTACACACCATCCATAACACACGAGGATGTTAGAGAAGCAACGTGCATAATGCTCTAAAGGGTTAATATCAACATAAAGCACAAAAAATACCTGATAGGATTCACCTGCTATTTTTCTTAAATAGGTTGCAAAGCAATAATGTCGAGCTGCTTCACCTGCTTTTTTTTGTAGTTCTTTTGTTAGTTCCACTTCCTCCTTTTGGATTTAATTCTTCTCTTTGTTTCAGTCATTGTCCTCAATCTAGGAATGTTGTAGTATTGCTTTGATATATTAGTGTAATAGCGTAGTTGAGAATCATTATTCTTATTTCTTCTAATTTCTTTTAAACCTTGGATCACAGTATTAGGCCATGTGATAGCATTAGAGAGAACGGGGAGAGAGAGAGAGAGATAGAGAGAGAGAGAGAGAGAGAGATAGAGAATATTTGGTCTTTTATGAAGGTTCATCAGTTCACTTATGTTTTCTAGTCAAATCTTTATATGACAGAGTGGCATTGCAATGCAATGCTCATGCATCTATATTACAAAAGAAAGCAGTCTTTAATGTGACACATATTTTTTGATATAATGATTGAAATCATTTCAAAATAGTTACCAACGGTTTAAAATGAAAGAAGCTAAATTTTTTTTCTCTCCATCTCTATTTCGAGGCATATGGAAGGAAATCAGAAATGAGAAAAAACTTTTCCTTATTCAGCAAATGATAGTAAGGTAACTAGTATAGGCGTTTTGCACTTTTGGGGTGTTCTAACTTCGACTTACAGATTTCTTCGAACATTAATCCTTTAATGTGGTTAAAATAAAAGACAAAATTTGATATGGATCTTGAGCGAATATAAAGTTCCACCACTAAAAAAATTAATACTATTGCCCTATTGAAATCACCAAAGTCGAACCAAAATTAACAGTTCCCACATCAACCTTCTCTTTGCCTCAAAAACTCTTGATTATCTACTATACCAAAAGTAATGGAAATGTTTTTAAGAAAAAAAAACTACAGGGCAAATAACAAGAAAATCATATTGAACACCAAACGCACACATGATTTTAGGGTTTACAACATATTATGGATATAATTCTTAAATGATTATGTGTTTGTAGATAATAACAGGATGTATAGATATAATTGTGTCATTAAATAACATTCCGTTATTACAGTTCATATAATTGTGTCATTAAATAACATTCCGTTCACTAAGCAATTGAAGCTCAAATCTCAAACATAACTTACATCGAGTTGACCAATTCTTATCAAATGGCTTAATTGAGCGTATTCCTGAGCATAAAAACTTACAACATTCGCTTACATTGTCTGAACTTGAAATCCAAAATGCATGTTAATACGTCAATTATGGATGACGATTGGTCTTATCCTTGTGAGAATATAGAAGGCAATATCCTGCGTGCAAACTGTAGATAAAATATCAATCAAAATGAGTAGAAGAAAAAGGAAAAAAATAATATGCAGCACACGTGATCAGACAAAACCTTGAAAATTCTGAGAATAAAAATAGTTACCTTCTGCACTTGATACTTCGTTAATGATTTTGAGCACTCAACAGGTATAGCCAAGCAGAATTTCCGTACCAAGTCCTTATTGAAATCCATAAGCTCTCCAACCAAAAATAAAATGCATTTATTCAAATATTTGACAAGCACCTTATGTAGCCTCTCTCATGCATACTTGCGTCTAAAACTTTATAATATTATAATATTACATTATATGAAAAATATGATAAATGTGACAACCTCTCATCACTAAATTATTTATCTTATTTCATGATAAATATGACCATGTTTTATCTTCTTATCAGACAAGTAAAAAACCCATTGGGGTTTTAAGCAGCTAATCCAATTTGAAGCATTGTAGATATATTATAAACTCTAAACATATTCAGATCTCATATTTAGAGTTTGTAACATATCCACAATACTTCATATTGGATTAACTTCTTAAAACCCCAATTGGTTTTTTACTTGTCTATTAAGCAGCTAAAACAAGATCATATTTGTCATGAAATAAGATAAATAATTTAGTGATGAAAGGTTGTCATATTTATCATATTTTTCATATAATATAAGGTTCTTATATTATAGGTGGTCGGCGTGTCGTCTCGCTGATAGTTTATACCAAAATCCTCACTAATGGGTAGTTAGTGATGAGTTTGGATCGATCCCACGAGAAAAATAAGCAGCTCGTCAAAATATCGTGGTTTTGTTTATTTAATTCCAAAATATAGAAAAAGATGGTTGTTCACAGGATTTTGGATTTTTAATTTAATATTAAACTAAGTTAAACTAAATACTGAAATAAGGAAGAAATAAATGAGATAAAATCTACCTCAGGTTTAGAATCCACCGTCGTTTGGTTTCCTAGGTTCGATTAATTACTTATTTTATCTAGCCTTTAATAGATTCATATCCTACCGTGACATGACCA
>JAULLG010550943.1:0-10514 GCA_035668355.1 Sarracenia leucophylla
TGGAACAACCGAAATCCTACGACGGGATTTCAATCGGTAAGATTTTTAAGAACCTTGTATGGATCTTCGCTTCTCGTGTTTATTTTCATGAAAAACGTGCGTCGGTTGATTTTTTAAACGATCCGCTTCCGTGTTCTAACACTTAGCCAGTCGATTACTCGACTGGCGAGGTTGGGTCAAAGAGATTAATGGATTCGGCGGCAAGATCTGCTAAAATTCCTTCAATGTAAGGTTTTAGTATTTGTCCATTAACTTGTAAGAAATTTCCTATTTTGGGGTTGAGCAGCTGGCAGACATCTTGTGGGTAAACACGAGTTACCACATATGGGCCTTCCCATCTTGATTGGAGTTTACCTAGGAACAGTCGTAACTTGGCGTTGAACAACCAGACTTTTGGGTTTGGCGCGAATGTTTTTCTATGGATATGTTTGTCATGAAATGCTTTCATTCGTGCTTTGTATATTCTTGAGTTATTGTATGCTTCGTTATGAAGTTCCTCGAACTCACTGAGCTGCAATCGACGATGGTTGCTGGCATTTGGCATGTCGAAGTTGAACATTTTGATAGCTCAATATGCTCGATGTTCTAGTCTTATAGGCAGATGACAGGGCTTTCCAAAGACTAAGCGATATGGGGACATTCTAATTGGGGTCTTGTATGCAGTTCTATATGCCCAAAGAGCGTCGTCCAGCCTTTCAGACCAATTTTTTTTTGTCAGGGCGGATGGTTTTCATTAGAATATTCTTTATTTCCATATTAAGATACCTCAACTTGTCCACCAGTTTGGAGATGGTATGGAGTGGCTACCCTATGTTGAATCGAATATCTTCGAAGTAGGGATGAGAAGTATTTGTTCAACATATGTGTACCACCGTCACTGATGATTGACCTTGGAAAACTAAATCGAGAAAAGATATTGCTTTGTAAAAATTTGTTCACAACTTTGTGATCGTTCAATTTGGTGGATGCGGCTTCGACCCATTTGGAGACGTAATCAACTGCTACAAGGATGTATTCACACCCGAATGATGGTGGAAATGGTCCCATAAATTTGATACCTCAAACATCAAAAATTTCAACAATTAAGATCGGGTTTAGAGGCATCATGTCTTTGGCAGTCATTGTTCCTACCTACTGGCATCGCAGGCAACATTTGCAGAAATCGTAGGCATCTTTGAAGAGCGTAGGCCAGTAGAATCCACTTTAGAGAACTGTGGCCGCAGTTTTCTAGCCACTAAAGTGTCCACCACATGCTAATGAGTGACAGAATCGGAGAATGCTTTTTACCTCATCTTCGGGGATGCATCATCGTATAACATGGTCGGAACATTATTTGAAAAGCTCTTGTTCTTCCCAAAAGTAATATTTCAGTTACAAGAAGAATCAGTCATTTTGTTGTTTAGACCAATCTTTTGGGATGCGACCCACCGCCAGATAGGTTATGATGTTTGCATACCAGGGCGGTTGAATGGTAGTAACCGAGAAAAGTTGCTCATCATGGAACGAGTCTCCTAGGGGTACGTGGTCAATGGAGGATTGCACTTGGAGTCAGGAGAGGTGATCGGCTACAAAATTTTTGGTGCCCTTCTTATCGCGGATATCTAGATCAAATTCTTGAAGGAGTGGGATCCAGTGAATGAGACAGGGTTTCGTGTCTTTCTTGGCTAGTAGGTGCCTAAAGGCAGTATGGTTAGCATAGACAATTACCTTAGATCCTAGTAGGTACGATTTGAATTTATCTAACTCAAATACTACTACCAATAGCTCATTGTCAGTGGTTGTATAATTCAGCTGTGCATCGTTTAGAGTTTTATTGGCACAGTAAATAGCGTGGGACTTTATTCTCTCTTTGTCCAAGTACAGCTCCCACAGCGTAATCAGAATCATCACACATGATTTCGAATGGTATATCTCAATTCGGTGACTGCATGATGGGAGCTACGGATAGAACATCTCTTAGTTGTTCGAAGGCATGCATACATTTTTCATTAAAGTTAAATGTAACCTCTTTAGAGAGAGGATCGCAAAGGGGCTTGACATCTTTGAGAAGTCTTTGATGAATCTGTGATAGAATCCAGCATGTCCTAAGAATGAACGGATTTGTCTTACTATGGTTAGTGGTGGCAATTTAGCAATGAGGTCGACTTTGGCTTTGTCCACTTCTATACAGCATTCGGAGACTATGTGTGCTAACATGATCCCTTGTTGGACCATAAAGTGACTTTTTTCCCAACTAAGTACCAGGTTTGTCTTTTGACAACATTTAAGTACTAAGGTCAGATTTGCGAGACAGTCTTCGAATGAGAGACTAAACACGAAGAAGTCATCCATGAATACTTCAAGGAATTTTTCGACCATGTCAGAGAAGATGGACAACATACACCTTTTGAAGGTGGCAGGTGCATTACATAACCCGAAAGGCATAAGCATATAGGCAAATGTGCCAAAGAAGCAGGTGAAAGTTGTCTTCTCTTGATCCTTGGGGTAGATAGGTACCTGATTGTAGCCGGAGTAGCCGTCCAAGAAGTAGTAGTAGCTTTGCCCAGCTAAACGCTCTAGGATTTGATCAATAAATGGTAATGGAAAATGATCTTTCCTTGTCATGTCGTTTAGCTTCCTATAGTCAATGCGAACTCGCCAACCAGTTGTCGTGCGAGTTGGTACAGATTCTCCTTTGTCATTTAATACTATGGTGAGCCCAAATTTCTTAGGTACAACTTGTGTTGGGCTCACCCACTTGCTATCTGAGATTGGGTAGATAACACCTGCATCTAACAGTTTAACTACCTCTTACTTTACAACTTCCTTCATATTGGGATTCAGTCTCCATTGCATTTCTCGTGTAGGCTTAGCATCCTCTTCACATTGGATGCGATGCATGTAAACAGATGGGTCAATTCCTTTCAGATCAGCCACCGTCCACCCTATAGCTCCCTTGTGGGCCTTTAGGACTCAGTCAATTACTTTTCTTGTGTAGGCGTTAAGTCGGAAGCAATTATGACTGGAAGGGTACTGCATGGTCCCAAAAAGATGTACTTGAGTGAGTTCAAGAGAGGTTTCAACTCAAGTGCTGGTGGGGCTTCTAGGGATGGCATGATGGGTATGGATGAGAGTGGGGGTAGTTCTTCAAATGGAGACACCCATGGAGGCGTGTCTATGTAATCTTCCATTTCAAGCTCGGCATTAGATTCGTCTATGGTCGGGTCAAGCATTAAAAATTCCTCTCCAAAATAAGCCAAACAGGCTTCTACGGGGTCGTCTGAAAAGATGCCTGGTAAGGCTTGCTCTGTTGCTTCCTCGATGTGGTCAATTACAAAGCAATCGACTTCTAGTGCTGGATGGTGAGAGGCATGGAACACATTAAGCCAAAGCTTCATATTTCCAAAATAAACGTCCATTACCCCAGTTTAGCAATTGATACATGCATTAGCTATGGCCAAAAAGGGGTGTCCAAAAATGACAGGCGTTTGTCTCCTTGAATTTGTGTCCGGTTCGGTGTCTAGTACTATAAAGTCGACTGGAAATAGAAACTTGTCAAATTTGACTAGCACATCCTCAATTATGCCTTGGGAAACCTTTACTGATCTATCTACCAACTAGAAGGTGACAGGGGTTGGTTTTAGTTCTCCAAGACCGAACTGTTCATAGACGGAGTGTGGGAGGAAGTTTACGCTAGCTCCTAAGTCCAAGAGTGCCCGGTCGATCTGATGGTCGCCAATGACACACGAAATAGTTGGGATCCCTGGGTCTTTCAATTTTGAGACTAAATCATAACTTAGGATTGAGCTAACGTGCTTGGTAAGTACCACTTTCTTGGGGAGACTCGTCTTACGCTTCTGGGTGCATAAGTCTTTTAAGATCTTTACGTAAGACAGAATTTATTGGATAGCATTTAAGAAGGGGCAGGTTGATTTTGACTTGCTTGAATAAATCAAGCACGTCTGTCATTGGTGGTCCTTTCTTGTGCTGAGGTGCTTGTGGTTCTAGGCATGAAGGGAAGGGTGCCCTTGGTTCTTTTGGGATAACTGGAGGGGCCATGAGTGCCTCCATGAATGGATATTTTGATGGTGGTACAGTAACAAGTTCTTGCTGGATGGTTGTTTGGGTATTGTTTGGGTCACTGGACTCCTTGACTGCTGTAGGGGTAGGTGTTGGCTGAGATTTGCTTGGTATCAGATGGGATTCTAGCTCTTTTACACTGCGCAATGTCATGACAACCTTTGCTTGTTCGTGTATGTATCACTGCTACTAGGGGAGCTGTCGATCATGTACTGGCCTTTGGGGTTTGCCACTGGTTAACTCGGTAATTTTCTGTCCTCTTGACAGTTAAGCGCAGCTGCTATCTTCCCTACTTGTGTTTCTAGCTCGGCGATAGACTGAAAGTGAGAACTCAAAGGTTGAGTTTTTACATCTAAGTCTTTCATGGCTTTTAACACAGTCTCCTCAAAGCCTGGTGCTCGAGGTGTTGGAGCAGGTACTTGCTGTTGTGAGTGACAGTAGGCCTGTTGGTTGTAGGAGTTTTAAGCGGGCCTAGGTGCTTGAGTTTGAGCAGGTCCAGTTGTCTGTTGTTGATTTCTCCATCCAAAGTTGGGATGGTTTCTCCAGCCAAGGTTGTAGGTGTTGGAATATGGGTCGTTTCCTGGCCGGATGAATCCTTGAGCAGCGTTAACTTGTTCTTAGATGAAATCGCAGAATTGTTCAACGGCAGGAAACTCGGTGACAAAGTGTGCAGGGCTTGCACATAAGACATAGACTTCTTGCATGGGTGGTAAAGGTGGTTGAGCTACAGGTAGGCCTGTTGTTGACTGCTTATTTAGATTTTCCGTGAGAGACTTTACTTGGTTAGAAAGATCATCATTTTGAGTGACGTCGTAAAGTCCTCTCGTCTTTTGAGTTGTCATCTGATCAGTGCGAGAGACGAACGCTTCGTGTTCAGAGCTTTCACTCAACTTTTCCAGGTGGGCCCAGGTGTCTGTCTCGTTGTTGAGCATAAAAGCACCACCACACGAGGCATCGACATATTGTCAGTATTGTGGTAATAGACTATCGTAAAATTTTTGGACTAGCTACCATTTTGGGACTTGGTGATGGGGACAGCTCCTTATCAGCTCTTTAAGTCTTTCCCATGTTTCATGGAATGTCTCCCCGTCTAGTTGAGTAAAGCTTGTTATAGTATGGAGGATCTGATTGGTCTTGCTAATAGAGAAGAACTTGTGGAGGAAGTCCTGCTGAAGCTTTGCCCAAGTTGTTATAGTGTTGGGTTCCTGAGATTTGAGCCAATACTTGCCCTTATCTCGAAGTGAAAAAGGGAACAACTTTAGCTGTTTGGCTTCTTCAGGTAAGCTGTTAATCCGTATGGTTGAGCATACTTCTAATAATTTGTCAATATGCTTATAGGGGTCCTCACTACTTAATCCATGAAATAGGGGTAGTAATTGCAACAGGTTTGGTCTAATTTCATAGTTGTCATACCCAATGTCGTTGGGTGCTATGCAGGTGGCAGACTCGTACGTTGTTGGAATGTAATATTCCATTAATGCTTTAAGTTGTGGATCTGCTTGTTTAGCTTGTTCATTAGCAACATTAGCGTTGCGAGTTTCATCCATGATGGGTGAGTGTAAGGGAGCGGGTGATCGGGGGAGAGGAAATGTTCTTGTGAGTGCTCGGTTGAGTTTACAAGTGCGTTCAATTTCTGGGTCAATTGGTATCAGGTCACTATACAGAGAGTGGCGACCAAGCATATACTAATTGGTAGAAAAGGAATGTAGAAGAGACTACTTGATGATGTGCGTCCGGACGGACCAAAGTGGCGTCCAGACGGGATTGTCAGGTAAGGGTCCGGACGGAAAAGGTTGCGTCCAGACGGAATGGTGGTGATCCAATTTTTGTGTGGTTTCCTATTTTTCAATAGATAAATCAAAAATCTAAAAACTAGAGAGTAAAAAAATAATAAAAATATTTAAAAATTAAATAATAGGATAAATACCATTTTTCCGTATTCCCCCAGCAACGGCGTCAAAAACTGGTAGTTGTGTCATCCCACTACTAGTTTATACCAAAATCCACACTAACAGGTATCTAGTGGAGAGTCCGGATCGTTCCTATGAGAAAAATAGGCAGCACCTCAAAATATCCAAGTTTACTTAATTTTAAAATACTTAAAATGGATTTTGGATTTTTATGTTAAAATAAGTTGAATAATTAATTACTACTACTTCTAATTAAACTAGACTAATAAACAAGATTAAAGATAATGAGAAATAGTCTACCTCAGGTTAGAATTCATCTTTGTTAGGTTTTCTAGTTTCAATTAACTTCTTAATTTATTTAGCCTTTAACAGATTCAAATCCTACTGTGACATGACCAGTATGGAATTGAAGAAAGAGAGATTTACATGTAAACACGACATATCTTATCTAAGATATTGGCACGGCTGGTGTAACTGGTCGCTTAGTCGTTAATCATGGGTTACCCGTTTGTTTTATAAATTATACCAATATCTTTTACTAACTAGGTAGAAAACAATAAGTCCAGGATCGATCCAATGAGAAAAAGAGTTATTTTTGCTTAAGAATTTTGTTTAAACTATTTAATCTACAAATAAACGAGTAAATCTTGGATTTTAGTGAAATCGTTTTTAGCAAGTAAAGGTAAATAAACAATTAAAAAGAGATTTAATAAAATTAATGAGAAAGGTTCCACCTAAGGGTTAGAATCTAACATTTCTTGATAATCTAGTTTCGATATATTTCCTATTTTACCTAGCTTTGAATCACATTATATCATATCATGACAAGACCGAAATGGATATTCTAGAAAGATAGATTTTAATTTCAACAAGGCATACCCTATCCGGAGCATAGCGTATCTCAAGTTCTACTCTTAAAATCCCGAATCAAATATACAGCATAGTCTATCCAAGATTATAACACGGCCCATCCAGAGCACGACCCGTCTTATCCATGGCATAAGCTATCTCAAATTTTCATATTCGAACAGTTAAAACAATCATGTAACACTCATTTAATGCAATCACAGAAAGCTTAACTGGGAATTAAATTATTTAAAAAATATCCACAGAAGAGATTCAATAATATTGTTGCATAACAATCCGATTACAAACCATAAATAAAATAAGGAAATAAATCCACTCCTATGTTACCAATTTTGATTTCATCGTCACCCGAGGCGGAGGAAGGAACCTAGTTACTCATGGTTGGGCAGAGCTCCATCGTCAAATTGTTGTCGATCGTCATCGGTAGCTCCTCGGTAAGATTCGAACCTTCCAGAGGTGACTTGGGCCTGTGGCCAAAGGACTATATGAGAGAGATATAGGAGAACTAAGAGATTGATGGATGAGAAAGTGAATTGGAATGAGATACAATGGCCCTATTTATAGTTTTCCCGCAACATCATATTTAGCAACTGGACTCGGAGCATCCGGACATTTTACATCAGGGTTCGGACGGAATTTACTTGACTTCCACGGCAAGTAGCATTATGACTGTTGCCTTGAGCATTAGGACGGTTGGCATGAGCGTTCGGACATTTTGAGAGACTACAGTTTTAGTCAAACCTCTAATGCACATAACTTCTTCATTTGAACTCGAAATAGGGTTACATTTATATCCAAACTGAAGCCCCAGATGTTTTCATTCCGATGGTTCCGATCTCGCATCCAAATTCAATTTGTAGAGAAAGTTATGGCCAAAATAGTGAAGGTATGTCGATTTCTATTATCCGTTTTTGCATTTCTTTGTTTGGTTGCATAGTTTTTGTTGCTAAAATGACTGTTTTGTGGTTATTTTGCATCACTCCTCCAATTCCTTTCTTATACACAAAATAGTGTAAATACACATATTGGATAATAAAAGGAACTAACTTAGTGTAAATTAATGGGTATAAATCATCACTTTTGAGTGCTGATCACAGCCCCCAACTTACACTTTGTTAGTCCTTGAGCAAAGCATAAAGAGAACAGAAAAGAAGAAATGAAAGAACAGAAAAAATGTATACTATCCAAACACATAGATTAGCATCATAATCCTATCCCAATAGGCTATCACATATCATCTGAGAACTTTAAAGATAAATTTGTAAATTTCTGTACTCTCAACTTCTAAACAGAGTATCTTTCAACTATTTTTATTATTCTCTGCAGTAGTTTTGAGTTCATCGTTACTCTTTTCTTGTAGTTTCCTTCAACATTTGTCCTTTTATATTTAAATAACAATTTAAAATCCCAAAAGAATTTAGCCAATGTTTGAGGATCCATTTCTTTATCACTATCTAAGTCGATTTCATAAACCTTACATCCTTTCGTTTTTGAGAACTAGATTGTTGTTTAAGCAAATTAGCTTCATAAATTTGAAGGTTATTACCAATTCTTCAATACTTAAGCTATCAAATTGGCTTAAAATGGCGATCCTAATTGGTTTTGATCCTCTCCAACAATGACGAAACAACGAAACCTTAGCGCCGCGACCCTCTCCTACACCATTCCCGGCGGTAATCACCTCACCGGATCCCTAGCCCCTATTTTTCTCACCATGGCGGAACCTTAACCCCGGTTATCGCATCCCTGTTCATGGCTAGGTATAATCCCGAAGAGGCGGGCGATATGCAAGATTTGGGTGTCCGCATCATTTTCTGGCATTTGGGGACGACTAAGGGTTTCCGTCCTCCCATCTGCGGCCTCTATCGTCGGCATTGGCACCTTCCCCCCAACGCTTCTTGCTTAAGATTCCTAGCCCTCTGTTTTGATTCTGTCATTTTGACTCGCTGGTTGGTTGATCTAGCGATGGTCGTGGCTCATCATTTCGTGGTCGCCTTCCATCTCGGTGCCTTTTCGTTGGTACGTTCTTTGTTTCGTTTCGTTTGTGCCTTGGTCTGATTGGTTCTCCATGGGTGCTCTTATGCTTGTGAGTCGTCTGCTGGTTTGATTGAGCTCTGGTTTGTTTCAGAAGGGCTGGTTGTCTGTATAACACTTGTATACGCACTCGGGTTAAGGGCGTTGCTAGAGATAGCACACTAATTGTTCGAGGAAATGCCCCTAACATCTAACTCTTAAATTCTGGTCTTTCTTTAAGTTCTAAGGCATAGTAATATTTAGTAGTAGTTTTTATTATATGATGGCTGAAGCTGAGGGAGAGAAGGGTCATGTGGGGCTAAAGGATGACTACACCTTTACCATCTTTGTGGGTAACTAGCCGGAGCATATCAAGTGCCAAGGGTTAGGGAGGGCATTCCAACAATGTAGGTTTGTTTCGGAGGTTCATATCCCTATAAAAAGAAGGTGGAAGACAAAGTCCAAGTTTGTCTTTGTGAAATTCTTGACCCTAGAGGCTGTAAATGATGCTACCTCTAGGTACAACGGTGTGTGGTGGATAGAAAACAAGATCTATGTCCGGAAAGTGCACTACGATTACCAGAGAAATGGAGTAAGTAGAATATTATAGGTACAACACAATGGTAGGTGGACCCCTACTAATTTGAGGATGAGGAGACCAGCTCAAGAGTAGGCAAGGGGAGCTGACATTCCGATGCATTTAAGACCAACGCAAACTCTAGTTTAAAGGGTGGTTACTCTTATTGTTGAACATGACTTATTAAAGCTTTGTTTAGCAGGGGTAGTTAAGACCATTGACACCATTGTTAAGAGTTTGGTAAAGGATCTACTAGAGGACCACATTCGAGTACCTATCGTCAAACCTTTGGGGGGGACCTAAAGTTCTGCTATAATTTCAATCAGTGGAAGAAAAGGTTAGATTTCTACAACATGAAAGAGCATACATAGAAAAATTCTTTAAGATTATGCATGAGTGGAGCATCCATGAAGCTAATCAAAGCAAGAAGGTGACGTTGGCGGTTGTTGGAGTGCCTCTACACGCATGGTGCAAGGAAATTTTTCTCACGATCGGTGACATATGGGGTACTGTTCTGAGTGCGGATCCCAGTACTGTGTACAAATACGATTTAGAGGTTGGTCGAATCTTGTTAATCACTGTCCATAGGGGCTTTATAAATCACAAGTGTGATATGAAGGTGGGCAATTTTATATACTCTATACAGTGCTTTGACGAACCATTACCAAATAAGGTAAGCCCCCATTACTGCCCATCAAAGAGCTCACCACCTTCAGGAAATATGAAGGAGATGATGTCAGTGAAGTTGTTCAGTACCAGCGTCGTGGCTGAAACCAACTTAAGGTCAATGGGTCTAATTAAGATACCCCTGACCCAGGCTCGAAAATCATCATACAAGGAGGTCCTATTGTGTGAAGTTGATGTGGAAAAGGGGACTCACCCATTAAAGGAAATTGCAAAAAGCATAGAGAATGAGTCTACAATCAAGGCACAAATGGGTCTGGAAGCAAACTCTCCTGGTTAAAGTGAAAAGATGGCTGCTAAAGACTGTATTGAAGATTTAGATGAGGATGATTTAGGTTGGGGCATCTGCTCCGACCAATACAGCAAAGCACGTGATGTGGAACTTAAAAGAATCACACGTCAAT
>JAULLG010551050.1:0-10513 GCA_035668355.1 Sarracenia leucophylla
TAGTGAAACGGTTGTTTGGTCTACGAGGTCTGGATAAGCGGGGTACGAGTTATCCATCGGTGAAATACCGTAAACTTGCGTAAGGTTGGGTGCCCTACCATTTTGGTTAGTAACCTGTAAAGGAGTGCATTATTCTTCTCCAAAGAAGGACGGGGTTGTGGCGGGTTTAGAACGAGTGGGTACATGTCAGATTGAAAGTGGTCCAAGCCGACGGGTAACCTTGGTTGTGTCTATAAGCTCGTCTGGCGTTGGTTTGTAGGTGTGAATCACTATGTGATTTGGGATGCTATGTCTAATGGTCCTCATGTGTGGATGCGTGTGTGTGTGGGGGTGTGTGTGTGTATGTGGACGAGTGCGTGTGACCCACAAGTTTTGGTGGTATGTGGAATTCCCTACAATCTTAATAACCAAAGGATGAGACGTTGAGGTAAAACAGGGATTATGAAAATGTTTTAAATGGTGCTTGCATGATTTGGAAAAATGGTTTTGTGATAAGTGTTTTTGGATGGGAAAACCGGTTAGTTTTTGGTAAACTAAATGTTGCATATCACATGATCATTCTTACATATCATGCATAGTTCATTTGTAGTTTACTTCATACGAGTTTTCACTCATGTTGTCAATGACAATGGTAGTGATTCAGGCAAATAAGTTGTGGAGTGATGCTTGAGACGGTCAAGATGACCCTTTTTGGATGTATTCTTGTATAAAAATTTTATTAATATTATTGTCATAGCTTTTGGTATTTCAAGTATAGAATGTAATTCTTAAGCTTATTGTACTTGTTTGGGTGTTGGACCCAGTTTGTAAGGCTATAAGGTCATGATACATGACTTGTATGTTTTGTAGGCCGGTGGGCTCGTTTTAGGATGGTTATCGTTTATTTCATGTTTTGTTTATATATAAAAATGTTGAAATTTTTAGATTTAAGGTTTTGAACAGTTCTTTATATTGGAGTTGGTTTTGAAAGTGGTTTTTATCAAGGGTTGAAGTTAGGGGCCAAAAAGAGAGAAAAATGATGTTTTCTCCAAACACTTAGAAAAATTTTCAACTTTTAAAACACCCAACTCTTGGGTAAAAGACCGCTCGGGCAATCTTAATGAGCACTTGAATGGTCTTGCCCTTGGTAGATTTTTCGAAAAAAGTGTTTTAAATATGGGCTTTTGGCGTTTTGTTCAGCTATCCTTTTAGGTCATATTCTACCATTTTTAAGGACTACTTCTATCCTAAAAAGAGTTATTTTAAACTTGTTTTAAAAGGATAAAAACTTGGTTTTCCAAACTAATTTCCTAACGTCTAAATGTTTTGCAGTTGCCAGCTTATGATTTCGATTTGTGGGGTTGATTTCCACATTATTATTATTATTATTATTATTATTATTATTATTATTATTATTCCGGATTTGGGAGGTTACAAAATTGTTTCAGAACTCTATGTATGGATACCTAAGGAGCTATGGAGATGGTTAGTCTATCGTGAGAGTGTTATGCTTGTGTTTCGCATTCATGTTCTAGGTTTACTTGCATGATATACTTGTGAGGTATTTGACTTGTACATGCTATGGGGTATTTGAGCATGGAGGTAGGACTTGAGGATGGTTTTTCTTACCCTTGACCATTTGTCAAATTAGTTAGGAGTTCAAGTTAGGAAAGCATTTGGCCAACATTCTTTGTAATGAGAAAACTACCTAGGTTACCCGGATTGACTTACCACTCTAATTGGTCCTCCTTAGTAGGTGGTTTGGGTTGAGTTGTTTGTGTTGTTTAGGGATCATAGGGTAATGTTTTCTTTTCTTATCTTTCGTATAAAACGATGATGCCACGAGTTAGTAGGAGACAAAGTCGAGCTCGTGACTGAGGTAGTATCGGTGACTAAGTTGTTAAGAAGGAGGATGCCCATGCTCTACAATAGCCTGTTCAAGGGATTGATGTTCTTTAGGAGATGCATGTGACCATGCAGGCACTGGCTGAAGCGGCGAGGAGAGGAACTAGAGTCCCCGAGCTAAGGGTCTCTGTGGCCATGCGTGAGTTTCGATGGATCCCCCTATCTTCTCAGGGGAACCCGATCCAAAGGCGGTGATGGAGTGGTTGAAGCTAATCACTGTAATCTTCAATACTCTATACGTAATGGAGAGTGAGCTAAGGGTGAGCATGGAAACTTACTAGCTGAGAGGTGATGCATGCGAGTGGTGGAAGTTTGCTAAGACCGCGGTAGATGGGAAATGGACAACCTTTGAAAGGGTATTTCTAGAGAAGTACTTTCATGGGTCTTCTAGGGATGTGTACAGAGATGAGTTCTTAACCTTGATCCAAGGAAGGTTATCATTCATTCAGTATGAGGCAATGTTTACGAGTCTGTCTCGCTTTGCACCAGAGATTGTAACAATGGAAGAACCACGAGTAAAGTGGTTTGAGCAAGGGCTTCAACCCTCCATTAAGGATATGATTGCCACAATTGTTATCCAATCCTACATGAGTGTAGTAGAGGCAGCGATTCGGGTTGAGAATGCTATGGCGAAGAGTCGTAGGGTTAAACACACCCGATCACAACATGGTGGTGGAGGCATACAGTTTGAGGGGCGCTTGCCCAAGAAGCAGAGATCCGGTGGTTCGGGATCATTTCGTTCTTGATCATATCAGTAGCCTCATCCTACACCAGCACCATCTTTCGTAGAACACCTCATCCTACACCAGCACCATCTTCTGTAGAACACCATCTTTCGTTTCTACAGGACGTTTGGACTTTCAAGAGAGGGTTTGCTCTTTGCAAACAACCAGGACACTTGCTGATAGATTGCCCGAAGAATGGCGTTGAGCATAGCCAGACTCAGGAGAGGACCGCACTGACTTGTTTTCATTGTGACCAGGTGGATCACTATCATAGGGATTTCCCTCATGGAGGGAGTATTGAGAGAGCATATGGCGCACATTCAGGGTAGGCGTCACAGGGTCGTCAGGGTTATAGCCAGATTCAGCAATAGTAGACAGCAGTGTAATTTTCACGTTCGATAAGAGGAGTAACATCAACTCAATTAATGAAACATCCAGGCACGAGAGTGCGAGTAATAAATATAGGGGACCCATGGATGCATTTTTGCCTAAGCTGAGCCTCGTTCTTCAGTGGCACAAGCAGTGTCCGACACCTCAGCAAGCACATCCATCATCCAAGGTACCTTTTTAGTGTACCATTCATGGGCCACATTCCTCATCGATACTGGAGAATATCATTCATTAATGGCATCTGCATTTGCATCTACGTTGGGTTTATAGGTAGACATCTTGGAGAGTACTTTATCTGCAGAGACACCTATTAGTGAGATTAGGACTTTGAGGCACGTGCGCAGAGGTTGTGAGTTAAAGGTTTCTAACAATTCCATGCTGTTTGATTTAATTATCCTAGATATGCACTTGTTTGACGTTAACCAATGAATGAATTGGCTTATCACATACCGGGCATACATCGATTGTGATTGACGGAGGATGTTTGTCTACACTCCTGATGGAGTTTCTTTTTATTTTATGGGCGACCAAGATAACAGTTTGGTGCCTTTATCTCATCACTTGCAATGAGGTGGTGACCTTACTATCGTTCTATCATCTCTTTTCATTGGTGATGATGATTCCACTCCCTTCGAGTATCCTTCAGTTGTTTATGTGTTCCCTAATATTTTTGCTTAGGACCTATTCGAGCTTCCACCTTATCAAGAGGTTGAGTTTTCTATAGGTCTTATTCTAGGGACTACCCCCATCTCTATGTTATCTTATCGCCTTGCTCCTATAGAGTTGTCGGAGTAAAAGGTTCAGGTCCATGAGCTATTGGACAAGGGTTTCATACATGCTAGTGTGGCGCTGTGGGGAGCACCTTCCTTATTTGCAAAGAAGAAGGATGGATCATTACATTTATGCATCGACTACTGGAAGTTAAATTAGCTGATTGTCAAGAATAAGCACCCGATGCTACCTATTAACAATTTATTTGACCAGTTGAGGGGTCTACGTTGCTTTTCCAATATTAAATTGCGATCAGACTATCATCATCTACGGGTAAGAGAGGAGAACATCTCGAAGATAGCTTTTCGTACATGTTATCGGCATTTCAAGTTCATGGTGATGCCATTCGGTTTGATGAATGCACCAGCGACGTTCATGGATCTCATGAACTATATTTTCCATCAGTACCTTGATTAGTTCTCGTCGTGTTCATAGACAACATCCTTATTTACTCATCTTCAGAGGGGGAGCACAATGAGCATTTATGGATCGCTCTACAATTGTTGCGAGAGCATCGGTTATATGCTAAGTATGATAAGTACGAGTTTTAGCTACCGGAGGTAAAATTCTTGGGTCATGTTGTATCAGGTGATGGAGTGGCAGTAGATTCTTCCAAAATCAAGACGGTGATGGATTGGGAGAGACCGAAGAGTGTGTTTGAGATCCAGAGTTTTCTAGGCCTCTCGGGCTATTATCGATGGTTCGTGGGAGATTTTTCTTGATTGGCAGCACCGATGGCTCGTCTTACCCGAAGGGAGACTAAGTTCGTTTGGAGTGATGAGTGTGAGTCCACCTTTTAGGAGTTGAAGAAGAGGTTGACTAATGATCATATCTTGGTTGTCCCGGAGCGGGGACTTGGTTATCCAGTTTATTGAGACGCTTCACATGAGGGTTTGGATTACGTGTTGATGCAACTCGGGAAGTTAGTGGCTTACAGCTCAAGATAGTTGAAGACTCATGAGAGGAATTATCTGACTAACGACTTGGAGCTTGCAACAGTTATCCTTGCATTGAAGATGTGAAGGCACTAACTTTATGGAGAGTATTTTGAGGTGCCCTTAGATCACAAAAGTTTGCGATATCTATTCTCACATAAGGACCTTAATCTACAATGACGATGGTGGATGAAGTTTCTTGGAGACTACAACTTTGATTTGTAGTATTATCTTGTGGTGGCCAATGCCCTTAGTCAGGAATCCTTGAGTACATTAGCTAGTTTTGTTGTGCAAGAGTGGAGTATGCTTAGAGAGCTTGGTGCATTTGATCTTCGGTTTGGTGAGACCGATGGTAAGGCTATGTTATTCACGGTTATTTCACAGCCTACGCTTATTAGTCGGGTTACCGAGGCTCAGCGGCTGAATGTAGAGAGTCAGATGTATCTGGATCGAGTTTCAAGTAGTGACAATGCCGGAGAGTGCACCATTCATTCAAGCCATAGCTTGATATTCATTAGTAGGATCTTTGTACTAGTGTCATGTCGTGTGGATGTGCTTCACAAGTTTCATCATTCTAGGGTTACGATGCATCTGGGTGGCACCAAAAGGTACCACGATCTTCGGAGGCAATTTTGGTGAAGGGGCATGAAAAGGGACATTGCACTTTTTGTATCATGTTTTCTTATGTGTCAGTAGATGAAGGTTGAGCATCAAAGGTCCGCAGGTTTATTGTAGTCATTACCGATATCCGAGTGGAAATGAAAACACATCACGATGGATTTTATCATAGGACTTCCGAAGTCGCCGAGAGGACATGATGCAGTTTCGGTTGTGGTCGATCGATTGACCAAATCCGCCCATTTCCTTCCTATTAGCCTCATGTATTTTGGGAACCGTTTGGGTCGATTGGACATTAGCGAGATCGTTAGTCTTCATGGAGTTCATCTCTCCACCGTATCTGATCAAATCATCATTTTGCTTCATGCTTCTAGTAGAGTTTGCAATCGGTCACGGGTATCAATTTGCTTATGAGTACCGCGCTTTATCCTCATATGCAAGTCAGAAGGCACCATACAGATTCTTGAGGATATGGTTCGACCTTGCATTCTTGATTTTCATGTATCATGTGAGGACCACTCTCCTTTGGTGGAGTTTGCGTATAATAACAATTATCAGGCGAGTACTGGGATGGCACCGATCGAGGCGTTATATGGTAGACCATGTAGGTCACCCGTTTGTTGGGTCGATGTGGAGGAGAAGACTATTGTGGGACCCGAGCTTGTACATGAGACTATAAAGAAGGTGAGTGCAATTCGTAGGTACCTAGTGATAGTGCAAATCCATCAAAAGAGTTATGTCAACCAACGGTGACGATCGTTAATATTCAAAGAGGGGAAGCACATCTTCCATAAAGTGTCACCATGCAAAGGGTTGTTGAGGTTTAGGAAGTTGTCACCGCGTTTTATCGGACCATTCATAATCGTCAAAAGGACTGGGAAGGTGGCGTATAACCTTATCTTACTGCCTAGTTTATCTTTGGTGCATAATGTTTTCAATGTTTCCATGCTGAGGAGGTATAAGTTGGATCCATCACACATTCTCGATTGGTCCAACTTGATGGTTGACAATGATGTTACCTACGAGAAGAGGCCAGTGAGAGTTCTTGATTAAAGAGAGCAAGTTCTATGGGGGAAAACCATACTGCTTGTGAAAGTTCTTTGGCTTCATCATGGTATTAAGAAGGCCACGTGAGAACGGGATGATGAAGTTCGTGCCAAGTATCCGAATATGTTCGCTTCTTAAGGTACATTGGATTTTGGGGACTAAATCTATTTAGGGGGGAAGGTTATGAGGGCCCGACCTCATTTTATTTCTTTTCACGTTATAATTTCGATTTATAAGTTTCGATTTCCAAACGTAAAGTACTTAATTTCAATAAAGTCCTTTTAATCTGAATTCATCTTTATCGGGTTTTCGTTGTTTCATGTTAATGGTTATGTGAGGTTATTATTGTGAGTTATTGTGGCGAGTTTGGGGTATTTGGTCTAAAATTTGAATCGATTTATCAAATTTTTCTTGAGATTGCTCCCAGCAGGGGATCGCTCTAGCAGACCCCCACATCGCTCGAGCGGTCTGTCGTAGAATGGGGTTTTTATATCGAGTTTAGGACATTTTGGCTTAAACTAAAACATAACATTTCATCCCCTTTCTCTCTAGAAACTTCTTGGAACAGCTAGGGTTTAGTTCTTGAAGATATTGGAGGGCTTTAAGTAGGATCTTGCTTGGTTTGGCAGGTTGGAGATCACTCGGGAGGTCGATAAGCGATAGCTACTTATTGGTTGGTTGAAGCTTTGAATTGGTTGAAGCTTTGAATATTTCGAAGTAGCATTTAACCTACTTTTGCACTCTACTTTTGATATGGGTTGTATATTTGCAAAATATACATGTTTTATACGTTTCAAGCATAATAGTGGTTTTGGAAAACCTAGGTTCATAGTTTTGGGTTTATAACATCCCTTTATGCTATTGTAGTATAAATTGAGCATATCTATCTTGTAGATTTGTAGAATATCATGTTAATTGAGAAATGCTAAATTTCTAAGGTTTGGATTGGGGCAAAAACCTTAAACTTGGGGAAAATCAGGTTTTTGGATGATATTCATGAAATTAACATTATAATCATAAGATTGGAAGTGGATATTGTCTAACTTGGGCTTATTGGACATTTTGGGAATGGTTGGATCATATCCTATAACTTTGAACTTGAAACACTATGTAAATTAGAGCCCAAATGATAAGACTAAGGATTTAACCCATATGTGTGGGTTGGGTGTTTAACGGAAGGAATTATTCTGAAATTGGACTCGTTGTGTGTTTGATGAGAGGAATCTTTGTGGTTGAACTCGATGATTTTTGACACCTTTGTAGTGACCCGGTTGTTTAGTCTTCGGGGCCTGGATAAGCTAGGTACGAGTCACCCATCAGTGAAAGATCGTAAACTTGCGCAAGGTCAGGTGCCCTACCCTTTGGGTTAGTAAACCGTAAAGGAATGTGTTATTTTTCTCCAAAGAAGGACAAAGTCGTGTCAGGTTATAGAACGTATGGTTACTCATTGGTATGCTTGCAGACTGAGTTAGTAGGTAACTATTGGGGGTATCTATAAGCTCGTGTGATGTCGGTTCATAGGTGTGAATCACTAGGTGATTTGGGGTGCCATGTCTAATGGTCCTCATGTGTGTGTGTGTGTGCGCGCGCGCGCGTGTGCGTGTGTGTGTAGACGAGTGTGTGTGTCTCACAAATTTTGGTGGTAAGTGGAATTTCCTACAATGTTAATAAACAAAGGATGAGATGCTGGGGTAAAATAAGGATTATAAAAAATGTTTTTAATGGTGTTTGCGTGATTTGGGAAAAGGCTTATGTGATAAGTGTTTTAGATGGAAAAATCGGTTAGTTTTTCGTAAACTAAATGTTGCATATCACATGATCATCCTCACGTATCATGCATAATTCATTTGTAATTTATTTTCTACGCGTTATAGCTCCCATTGTTGTTAAAAAACGGTGCATGGGATTCGAGTAAGCGAGTAGCGGAGTGATTATTTGGTCGAGGAGAGCTTTTGGGCATATGTTTTGTACGGGAATTCATAGTTGCTATTGTAACATCTTTTGACTCACACGATTGTGTATGTAATTATTTAAATATATTGTACTTATTTGGGTGTTAAAACCTAGTTTGTAAGGCATTAAGGCTGAGATTCATGACTTGTATGCTTGTGAGGCCGGTTGGATCATTTGGGCTTCTTGTCGTTTATTCTTTAACTCTCATTTTGTTCATATATTTCCTTAATATATATTGAAGATTTTCATATTTTAGATTTCATAAGATTTTCTACACCCGTTTAGGCTATAGAACACGTTTTTATCAAAGATTGGTTTTGGGAATCAAAAAGGATGAACAAGGGCTACTTTTCCAACACTTAGAAAAGAATTATGGTTTTTATACTACAAAGAGTTGCTGGCACCAATTTTATTCACATATTTCCTTAATATATATTGAAAATTTCTGCATTTTAGGTTTCATATGATTTTCTATATCTGTTTAGGCTTTGGAACACGTTTTTATCAAAAGTTGGGTTTGGGAATCAAAAAAGATGAACAAGGGCTACTTTTCCAACATTTAGAAAAAAAAATAGTTTTTACACTACAAAAAGTTGCTGGCATCTCATCGCTCGAGCGGATCCTATACCGTTTGAGCGGTCTCCCTTTTTTTGAGATTTTCAAAGGTTATTTTAAATTTTGTCAAAGTTTTGGGGGGTTTTGAAATAACGCTATCAACGGATAAACTAACCTAAAGGGGGATGGATAGGTTAGATGTTGGTTAAATTAGCTTATAAAGATTAATTTCTTATTCACTTAAAAGAATCAATTTTTATGTAACCTTAACATGCATTTAATGGATTATAATTTTATACAAACCAACCATAACCCAAAATCCAAGAAACAACAATCACAACATACACAAGATATATGTGGAAACCATAGGGTGAATCCTCTAGATGAAAACCACAACACCAAACACAGATATGTTTTACTATAAAGAAAGAATGTTATCAAAATACAAGAAAAGAACTTACACCCACATACCCCATGGATGCCTAACTTTGCTATTGTTGACGTAGCTCCCCGAGCGTCTTCCTTGATGTTGTAGTGTCCACGAGAGCCACTCTCGATCGCCATATCAACGAAGACTCTGAGTCACCTCAGCCAAATGTGTGTTCAGTGGGAAAGCTGTATGTATGTGATGGTGAATAGATGATGAATAATGTTATATGCAACACATTAAATCTACCATTAATGGTGGAATAAATTTCCTAAGAAGCATAACGACAAGGATTCATGGTGTATTGAATGCTTGAAGGTTAGTGGGTGTTTGGTAGAAGATAACTACTCTTCTCTTAGGAACTTACACCAATCCACACACCCTAGCAGATTTTAAGATGTGTATATAGTAAAATACACCAGCGCTGGAGCACTCTTCGAGCACATGATGGCGCTCGAGCGCTCTTCGAGCGTAGTTACATATTATAGGCTTTTCTGTATGTGCCAATGAGAGTTGATTAGGGTATCAAGACTGAGCTCGAGTGCACTACAGGTGCACTATGGGCGCCCCCAAAATCCAACTCTCAACACAGAGAAATAAGATATTAAACAGAGGCGCTCGAGCCCTCTACAGGCGCTCTTCGTGCACTTCAATATCTTAACTCTCGTATTATCGAGAAAGGCACAAAAAATATTGGTCGCTCAAAAACGGTCGAACGCTCTTTGAGCGATCGAACGTGCTTGAAGGTGCTCATACCCCTTTCCCGCGCTAGTGCCTATAATACATGAAATAATCATTAATTCCCTAAGGCAACAATAAACACAAATTTTCCTAAAGCATATGATGTGATGAATGAAATATGCATATGGTTTTGTGTAAAAAGGTGTTGTTGGTTCGTATAGGCAACCTAGAGGGGGGGGGGGGGTGTGAATAGGTTGATGGAAAACTAAAAACCTTAAAGGTCTCTTTTTAAACTCTTTAAATAAAACAAAGTGCGGAAGCAATATAAACATAAACAAAGTGTGTGTGTACAATGTGAACAACCAAGAATACACAAAATAAAGAGTTGAGGGATAGAGAAAATAAAACCACAACACAAAGACGTATAGAAGTTTGGCCAAATCCCGGCCTACTCCTCTCTCTCAAGATCGTACTTGAGAAATTTTACTAATGATTCATTGAGGGCGAATAGCAATCCGTACACGACC
>JAULLG010551159.1:0-10509 GCA_035668355.1 Sarracenia leucophylla
AGAGGAGAGAAGAAAGATGGAATTTCTAGGGTTTAGATTGAAGATACATACCAATTAGTGCCTTTGATGCTCCAAAACTTCTCCAAAAACACCAAAAATCAGTATCTCATGAGCCCTAGTCGAGTTTAGAGAGAGAAAGAGAGAGAGGAATGATGGAAATGAAAAGAGTGAGCCTTGGGTAAAATTTAAGTCACAGGCCCCGTACGACCGCTCGTGCGAGGGTCATGACCGCTCGAGCGGTCCCCTCTGTTCAGCAAAACTGAAAATATGAAAAAAAGAAAATTGAGCCCCGTTTTTTACCCGAACGTCCGTACCTCGTACAAAACATCTTGGAATAATATTCCAAAGGTTTTCTAACCACCGGTAATATCGTGGGACCTCGAATTATAATACAAAATTAATTCAATTAAAACTTTTCAAGAGACACTTTAGATTTGAAATTCATTTTAATTTTATTATCAAAAGATTTTTAATTCGTTTGGTCCACGATATTACATCCTGTATCTGTACCTTTAGCTCAATAAGCTCGGCTGGCATGAAGCAATAAGAAGGCATGGAAATGGGGGCAGTCCCCAGATTCAAATCAATGTTGAATTCCACTTCACGCAAAGGTGAAAGCACATAGAGATCCAATGGAAAAACATTAGGAAACTCGCATAAAAAATGAGGTAAATCAACATAACTGAACTTGTCTCCCTTAGGCATAAGAGCCGAGAATAAAGAACTAAGACACCCATCACAAGAGTGAGGATATAATTGTATCAAACCGTCATCCCTATCGCCCACAAAAAGGAAGGAATCTCCCTCCGGAGTATAAATGGTAACTCGACGACGATCGAAATCTATGCGAGCATGAAAAGCGGCTAACCAATCCATCCCGATGATGATTTCGAAAAAGATCATATCAAGCATGATGAAATCGAAGGATAAGTGGTGATGATCTATCCCTACATCGCATGCCCTACATACCTGTTTTGACACAGTGGTTACTCCTGTCGGTGTTTCAACATATGACATACGGTCCAAAATCTCAATGTTTGATCCCAGGGATGAGGTGAATGCCAATGATACGAATGAATGTGATGCTCATGTGTCAATAAGGACTCATGCACAAGACCTGTATATTAGAAATGTACCTCTGATAATCGAAGGTCCTGCGATCGAATCCGATATAATAGGTACTACTGCTACCATTACTATTGATCACATATCTACTAAGGCGTAGGCTCTCCCTTGATTCCCCCATTTGGGAGGTCTAACGAACTGTGCTAAAGTAGCCCATCCCCCAGTCCATGAAGAGTGTACTACTGAATGCTGCTGGGGATGCACAAAGGCCTGCTAGCCTTGAGATGGCTGGCCCCACGGTGCACTAGATGTACTGCTGAATGCTGCTGGGGATGCACAAAGGCCTACTAGCCCTGAGATTGCTGGCCCCACGGTACACCAGATGTGACATGCCCTGTCTGGCCCTACCTACAATCCTTTCGTATATGCCCCTGCTTTCTACACTGAAAACATATAAGTGGAGATCTAGTAGTCTACCTATGAGGGAAACTCCATGATCGGTGTTCTGGTTAACCACACATAAAACATGACACACTCATCGTGCCCGTCTGCCCTAATGATAAGGTAGATGAAGATGGTGCGGGATGTGTCTTCTGTTGATAGGGCCGCATAGAAAATGACTTATTCCCGCTCGACTTCCTCTTCCTTGATTATTACCTAGAGGACTGTGTAGGCTGTGCAGGACCACTAGCTAATGGTGGTTGTCCTTCGCCCTTCTTCGTCTATGCCAGACCATTCTCTACTATAATGGTCATCTCCACCAGCTCGGTAAACACCCTCAACCTGAACTCCATAACTTTGTTTCTGATTCCTAAGCGTAGGCCTCTCTCAAAGCACCTAGTCTATAGCTCCTCAGTGGACACCATCTCTAGTGAAAACGTAAACAAGGTCATGAACTTGGCCTCATATTGCATAACCATAATCAACCCTTAGGTGAGAGCTAAGAACTCCTCATGGTAAGTATGCTTTGAAGACTTGGGGAAGTGTTTCTTTGAAAATATTCTGGAGAAGGTCGCCCATGTGCCATTCCCGGTAGCTTTGGTGAACTCCCACCAGTCATCAATGTCTCCTCGTAACTGGAAGGTGGCCAAGGTAAGTCTCATCTCATCCTCTACAATCCCTAAAGTCTCAAGGATTTACGTGGTTATCCTGAGCCACCCAGCTGTGGCCTTTGGGTTAGGCTCACTAGTGAACATAGGAGGGTCCATCCTCTGGAAATCTCTTATTGCAACCGACATTCTTGGCTCATGGGCTTGCACATGTCCCCTTGTCGTCTCAGCTAAAGCTTGAATCGTATTAAGCATATCTTGCAAGACACCCAAACCATCAACCGGTACTTGTGGGTTAGTCGCATCTCCGACCATCGGTGTAACATTCTTAGTGCGGCCTCTACGGTGCTCCCTTCCACGTCCATGATACATCGAATGACTATAAGAGAAAAGAGGATGTAACAAGGTTAGGTACCATCTATAACCATCAACTTATCCAAAGGATGCATCAACACCCTTCCCAAGAATCAACAGATCTAGGGAACACATGCTACCACCAAGCCACATAAGCAAGTTATAACCTCACCATATACTGAGGAGGCAAATTGGAATGAAACCTCAATACTAATAACTCATTTGGATTTTCAACTATAATGGGTGTTAGCTAGATGCCTTTCTAATTAGATTTCCAAAGTAGTCAACCAGACATCGTAGCTAAAGATATCATCCTCAAAGTCCTATCTCCATGCCCATGTAATCACAGAGTATACACATGTTGGTTCATATCACAAAACAAGCATACAAACATACCCAAAATACGGATGCAACATACAAGTCAACCCTCTTAGTGTGGCACAACCCTTACCATGGTCCTAAGGTATTCAAACCTAAAACTCTGATACCATTCTATAAAAAAGATCTAACTCTGGATAATTTATTATTAATTTAAACTGTCTCTGATTTCCAAGCAGATAGAGATACTAGGAGGTCCACCTCAAGCTATGTGTTTACCTTAGGAGGTTAAGCCATCAGTTGGAGGAGTGTGAAGCGGTCTTGTATTGCTGACTCAACCACGGAAGCTGAATATATTGAAGCATCTGATGTAGCTAAGGAGGCAGTTTGGCTCAGAAACTTCCTATTGGACTTGGATGTGGTACCTTTAGTGCAATCGTCTATTGTACTCTATTGCAACAACAGTGGAGCGATTGTGAATTCGAAGGAACCAAGAGTTCACAAAAAGGGAAAGGACATTGAGAGAAAGTATCATCTCATCCGGGAGAGTGCAGCGTAGAGATGTGATAGTTTTCAAGATTGCATCTATGGATAACCTGGCGGATCATTTTAATAAGGTGTTATCTCAGAAAGTCTTTGATAACCATGTAACAGGGCTAGGAGTCAAAATTGTACTTTCATGGTTTTGAGTCTAAGTGGGAGATTATTGGGTTTGTATACTGAAAAGACATTCTTTTTTATGTATTTTATTTTGGGTCCTTGGCATATTAATGAGATACATTTGAGATATTTTTGCATTCATGGTTTCATATTTATTGTATTTATGATGAATGAATGCATTATTCGTATATTCTGTTCAGTATTTGACTCAGTGCATGAAGCGTGGAAGATCGGGTCAAAGGTTCTAACAAAATATGTAGTTAGGCTCACAATCGCAATTGATCCGGACAATCTGTTGGTACGATTATAGCACATTGTTATAGTAGGTGGTCTTCGCTAGGTCAAATGGGTCAAATTTAGGTTTGGAAATTTGATGTTCGAGCTTGATATGTTAGTACAGTTAGACTATATTGAGCGGGATCAACGGGATGATCAATTCTATACTGACTATACGATTTGATCCACATCCCATATTATCATGTATTGCATGAGCTCTTAATCCCAAAGTGATTGATTGATCATGTTCATTTAACGTTTAGTACTTTGAGTCGTCAATGGTAGAGATTTCCACCACGAGATCAACAATACCAATGAGATGGGTACTATCGTCATTTGTCCGATGGTTGATAATCAACTGATGAAAACCATGTCTGACTTAGGTTGAGGAGTTCCCCCTCCTGTGCTTTGCTTATAGGTTTGATCATGCCAAAGTCGGCTGGTTTATCTTGTGATCAGGTATATTCAAAAGGATAAGAGGTTTATCGAAATGGGTTGTTAGTAACCTAACTCGATTAATGGGAATCCATATCTTAAATTTGGGAGACATTGGTGCATTTGATAATTGGAAACTCGAGACATAATTCAAGTTAGGGCCAGGACTTCAATCAGAGCCTTTAGTGGAGTAAGTTTTGATTCATGCGAGAAAGGATTTAACTCAGGGATAGAGTTAGGGATATTCGGATTTCCTGTACGATTAGCGCAAGTCCTATACTTCATAGTGATCCCTCACATATCCCATTTATACGCGCGAAATAATTTCTTGTTGGTTTTGATATTTATTTAATTTAATTTGTATGTCGATTTTGCCGACTGGGACATACGGTAATTAAATTAAATATTTTCGGTGGTTTTGGAATTTGGCACACTTAAGAATTTTATCCCTAGGTGGTCGGCCCTAGGTGATGAAGAGTATGTTTATTTTAGTCTCATATATTTTGTTTTCAAATCTTGTGTGAAGGATAAGGAAGGGAGACTAAAGTGAACTTGGTATGATATATTTTGTAAATATCAAATTCATAACTCTCCAACCCTAACCCCTATATTGAACCGCCGGCCCCCTCTCTCCCTTTTGCATAATTTTTCTACAATTTTGAGGGATTTTGTGTGAGAGGGAACCAAAAACAAGAACATGCCTCAATCGGATACGGTGCCCACACTCTGTGATCGTTGTAGCACGTTTGGGTCAAACGCGAGAAGGTTGCAAGGTCGTCTCATTCGTTTTGGTGGTTTTAGAAACTTTACAAAAACATATGTGCTAACCTTTGTTTTGTAGCATACGTCGTTATGATCCGGTTCTATTCTTGTTTGAATGAATGATTTATTTTATATCTCTTTTTAACCGTGTATCTTGACGATTTTTAAATCGAGATCAGATCGGCTGTACGCCTCCTATGTGGGGCATAGGATTTGCAATGTAATTTTATTTTGCTCAAGTTAATTTTTATGGATTATTGTTGTAAATCGGTTCGCATAATGGAGGTTGAAAACGGGATGAAAAAGGACTAAACAGCGACGACTTAACAGGTTCGACTACCATTGTTGTGAGGAGTTCGTGCCTCATTTTCGAGGCTTTTGGTAACCTTTTTTATGAAATTTTTTCACTAAAATTAAGGTTTTCCGATGGCCATCCAATGGTGTTTTGGGAGTGGATCGACGGCGGACGCAAGGCGGTCAAAATGGAGGCTAAAGTTGATACTGTAGAATTTCGACGTGAACATTGACGCGAATTTTCTGATTTTTTTGGGGGTACTTCGGCTTCGAACTTCGACGCGATCTTTTGCAGAGATCAAGTTCCAGATGTTACCTAGTTCCAATAATTTTTTGGGGATTAAACGGTGGCGGGACGACGGCCAAACAGCGGCATAACGGCGCACTGCTGCGTTGCAGCAGCAGGTTTCGGCCCTTAGGGGCTGTTTGGAGCTTTTTCTTTGGATTTTTTTTCAGCGATTCAGTGGTAGTCCGGGGCTGACGGTGGTCCGAGGACTGAGGAAGAAGGTCGAGTTTTTGACGGCTCGTTTAGGGTTCCAAAACCCTAACCGTTTGATTTTTAATCCGAGACCGTCGGATTATAAGATTAAACAAAGGATTCGGATCATAAAGACTTAATTTATTTATTTTGTCATTATTTTTAATTAATTAATTAATTTTTTTATTTAATTGCGTGGTTGATTTTTTATTTCATTTTATTTTTCCTTTTATGCATGATTTTTAATCGGAAGTATATTAGGAAAAATGGTCTTATATAAAATAAAAATTCCAAGCAATTTTTTAAAACGGAAAATAAATAGATAATTAACTTATTTAATTTTTGCGTTAAGTAGATAACTAATAAGGGAATTTTTGAAAACCTAGGTAATTAATCTCTTTTTGCAAAATTAAATAAGTAAACCTTTTGTTTGTTTTTTCATGAAATTGAACATGAGATTTTAATTGATTAAAGATGGATTTTATTTTAATTAGATAATTAAAATGTGTTTAATTTTAAATTAAACAAAAAGGTAAAACCCTCACTTTAAAATATTAAGTGTGAGAAGGATTTATTCACTGATAAATACTACAGTCTCTATCACACATTCGTTGAAGATGTAATTTAACTCGCGTGCTGGCCTGACCGGTCTCCCTAAGGAAAGGGTTAAAATTATGGTATATCAGGAATGAAACCCTGGCTAGGGTTAATTTGAAATGTGGTGCAAAGTTGGGCTCACACACACTCTGCTCGGGACGTTGACACGGGATTTTCAAATGAAGTGAGATGGTTATACACTTAACTGGTGAATAAAAATATCCTCTCCAAGGAGTCACTATTTTTATTTACGGGGACTGAAGTTGTTGGTTGTTTAATCCCTTAGAATATATCTGGAAATAAAAACATGTTAGTACTTGGTTCGTTAACTAGTTAGACGTCCACACTACGTGGCCTGATTAGTTGATGTGACTCTAGGCAGATTGTTTTTGTTGTGATATTTTTCTTAGAGAAATTAATAGACTGGCATGTCTATCCGGACAAGGATTGCTTAGTAGACGTCCACACTACGTGGCCTACTTAATCACAAAGGCTTCGGGCTGCCAATAATTCTTTTAAAATTAAAAGGTTGAGGGACACTAAATTTTTATAAAAGAATTAAAAAGTTTCTCTTTTGTTTCTTAGGATTTAATAATGGGATCTAGATTTCATCCACTTATGGCGATACTCAAAGATTATAAATTAATTGGACCTAATTTTATCAAATGGAAATAGAATCTCTATATTATCTCAACTTTTGACGAATATAGGTCTGTGTTATTTGACCCAGTCCACCCATTCCTAATAGTTGATCTTCTAACAAGAGATCCGAGACTATCAGGATTGGGTAAAAATTGATAGGATGACATGTTGCAACATCTTGACTTTCATGTCAGATGTTTTGCAAAGTCAGTATCAGTCCATGGAATCTGCTGCTGATATGATCTTTAGCCTTATAGAATTATTTGCCGGGCAAGGTCGGGCAGCAAGGCCGGTTACCGTGATGGGTCTTGTGAACACGAATATGGAATAGGGTACACTAGGGAGGGACAGTGTTTTGAAGATGATCGGTCTTCTTAATGGGTTAAAGGTCCTTATAACTGAGATTGATGGGGAAACCCAGGTTAATATCGTGTTCCAGTCACTACCAGATTCGTTTTAGCAATCCTACCTAAATTTTCTTTAGCAGAATTATTGAAAGAATTGGAGGCTGTGGAGAGTGTTATCCAGAAGTCGGCCCGTGTGATTGTTGCACTAAAGATTTCTCGTTATAGAGCAAGACAAAGGTTAAGGTGTCTGACGGTAGTAGCTGTCACTGTCAGAAATCGGGGTATTGAAGAAGAGATTATCCTGACCTGAAGAACACGGCTACAGGTAATGCCTTATCTTTAAGTTATGGTATCATGTTTAGCGGTTGTATCTATGGAAACTTGGTATGTGGATACATAAACCACTAATCATGTCTGCAATTTATTGTAGGGGTCACAGGTGATCAAACAACTAAAAGATGACAAGGTTTACCTTCAGGTAGGGTATGACTCCCAGGGACTACTACTGTAGTGGGAGATATAGTTCCAGCTTTTAGTAGAAATTGGTGTCTGAATTTTAAAGAACATTTGTATCTACCACAAATCAGAAGGAACTTAGTTCCGGTTTCGTGATTAGGCATTGACAAATATTGTGTTTACTACAATAAGCAATTTTGCCATATTGCTACTGGCAAACACTTCATTTGTCATGATATATTGGATAATAGTCTTTATATTTCACACCTGATTATTTCTACTATACAAAATGATGAGGTGAATAATTTACATGTTTTATCACTAAATAGGAATGGTTTCTCGCTGAACCTAACACTACTTTGACATCTTTGTTTAGGACATCTTAATTTAAATAGGATAGAAAGACTAGTAGAAGATGGACCTTTAGGTTCATTGGAAGTGGAGGCACTTCTAGTCTGCACATCCAATTTAGAGGGTTAGATGACCAAGAGGCCATCCAAGGCCAAGGAACTTAGAGCTAAATAAGTGTTGGAATAGGTCCATTCTGGTACATATGGTCAGATGAACAACTAGGCAAGAGGTAGGTAAGACCCCATGATCTGATCGTGGTGATAAATACCCCTTTGGGAGTTTGACGGACTACTTGTCAGAACATGGGATTACATCCCAATCGTCTACACCAAGGATGCCTCGGCATTATGACGTAGTAGTAAAGAGGAATAGGTTCCTTAAGGAGATTACAAAGTAGATGGTATGTTATTCGGATTTACCACATTCGTTTTGGGGGTTTACGTTAGAAACAATGGGTTTCATTCCGAATTTGGTAACTACTAAGACATTTCACGGTGACCCTATGGAGTTGTGGACAAGGTGTAAGCCAAGTCTTAAACATCTCTGGATATGGGATTTTCCCAGCATACGCATTGGAGGGAAATATAAGTATGGTAGAACCAAAGATAGAAGTTTGTTTCTATGTAAGGTACCCTAGAAGAGCTAAGGGTGATTTATTTTACAATCCTAAGAGTCAAGGGTCATTTTTTAGTAGAAATGCAAGATTCTTGGAAGAGGATTATGTAGTAAACCACAGGCCGTAGTCACAAGTTGTTCCGGAAGAGGTTAGGAATAAATATATGGTACAACCGAATATTATACCTGATGAGAGGAATGAGACACCACCTATCACGAGTGCACATGTGGGTCCTCCTCATAGTGGGAGGGTTGTTCGTCAACCCGAAAGGTACATGCTCTTGGGAGAGTATATCGACAAGATCCTGGAAGAACTGAATACCGAACCTAGGAACTACAAAAGACAGGTATTCAGATTTATGGCAAAAGGCTATGGAGTCTGAGATAGAGTCTATGTACTTTAATCAGGTCGGGGAGCGTGTACAACCATTAGATGGGATAAAACCCACTGGTAGCAAATGGATCTACAAGTGAAAGAGAGGAGTAGACGGGAAGGTAGAAACATTCAAAGCTAGGCTTGTTGCGAAGGGGTTTACTCAGAAAGAAAGGGTTCAATTATGAGGAAACCTATTCGCCGATAGCCATGCTAAGTCTATCCGGATTCTCTTATCCATTGCTACGAATCTCGACTATGAGATATGGCTGATGGGCGTCAAGATAGCCCTTAACGGAAGTCTTGACAAGAGCATCTATGTGATGCAATCAGATGGGTTCATAGGAAAGGGCCAGGAGCACATGTTGTGCAAAGCTTAAGAGGTCCGTTTATGGACTTAAGCAAGTATCAAGGTCTTGGAGTAATCGATTTGACCAGGCGATCAAAAGCTTCGGCTTTGATCAGTGTCCTATCGAATATTGTGTGTACGGGAAGCGTAATGGAAATAAGGTAGTGTTTCTAGTCATCTTTGTTGATGACATTATCCTAATTGGCAATGATGTAGGGCTGTTATCTTCAGTAAAGGTATGGTTATCAAGTCAATTTGACATCAAGGACTTGGGAGAAGCAGGTCAAATCCTTGGAATCAACCTCTTGCGAGATTGATCACGTAGAATGTTGGGCTTATCCCAAGCCTGTTATATTGACTTGATTAATGCTCAATTTGGCATGAAAAATTCTAAGAAAGGATTTCTTTTTTCGAATTTGGAATTTCTCAATATAGGGATCTTTCTCCTAGAACATCCCAGGAGATAGAGAGGATGAGAGGTATTCCTCAACGGTAAGATTTATCATGTATGTCATGCTTTTTAATGGACCAGATATCTGCTATGCCATTGGCATGGTAATCAGATATGAGCAAATTCAGAGGTAGAGCAATTTTGATTGCAGTCAAGGATATACTCAAGTAACTAAAAGGAATAGGGAGAATATGTTGGTATACAAGGCGGATAGTCTCATACCCCTCTGGGTATGCAGACTCCTATTTCTAGGATTAATAAGGATTCTAGGAGGTCCACCTCAGGCTTTATGTTTTCTTAGGGAAAGCACATTGAGGGAAAAGTAATGTCTCATCTGGGAGATTGTACAACGTGGAGACATTTTGGTTACGTCTGCGGATAACCTGATGGGTCCTTTTACTTAGGTAAAAGTGCTAGATGTCAAATCTATACCTGCATGACTTTAAGTATAAGTGGGAGATTATTAGGATTGTATACTAAAAGCCTTACTTTTATGTATCTTTTATCCCTGATCCCTGGCACATTAATGAGAAAAAAATTGAGATGATTTGCATTTACGGTTTTCGTATCTATTGTGTATGATGTGTGAATGCATAGTCCGTATATTTTGTCCAGTATATGACTCGGTGCATGAAAT
>JAULLG010551267.1:0-10507 GCA_035668355.1 Sarracenia leucophylla
CTCTCTCTATTTGTAAATACAATTACAATCAATGAGAAATATGTAGAGAAGATGACTACAATGACTGGAATATGAAAACTAGAGAGAAATCAAAATAAATCTCAAGGATTAAGAATTGAAAAACGAGCTAAAAATAGGGGAATCGTGGTTGTGATTGTTAATCCCTTTTACTTTTGTGTTGTCCAACCCTTGATACTTCAATTTTTCCTCCTTAAATAGCCTTCGGCAAGATATGAACATTGTAGGAGAAGATATAACTGTTGGGAGGAAAAATAGAGCCATTGCAGCACCAGATTTTCAAATACCCACGCGAAAGTGTCGAACCGTTTTTGAGAGGTGTCGAAACTTTCTTGTCTACTTGGGATTATGACGAACTTTCCATCAAAGTGGCGAACCATGTTTGCACTGGAACTGTGGAAAGTGTCAAACTTTTCTTCCAAAGTGTCGATCCTTACTTAGGGTCGAGGAGAGAGAAAAAGCTCAGGATAAAAGTGGTGAACCTTATGAGCATTGTGCTGAACCATTCTCTTGTCTCAGTTATAAATGTGTCGACCCTTTCTTCCAAAGTGTCGAACTATTTCCTTTAAGATTTCAGGTTGAACCTGGCTTCCAAACTGACGAACTTATCCTAGAGAAGGGACGAACTTGTCTTCAAAGTGACGAACTTTGATCCAGCAGAAAGTGTCAAACCTATATATAAAGGTGTCGATCCTTTTCCCTTGAAACTCCAATGATGAGATGTCCTTTGACTTGGTGAAATGGAACGAACCCTTTTCCTGGAAGTGATGAACCTTGTTCTTCCTCTCAAAAAAGTGTCGAACTTTTATATCAAAAGTGTCGAACTTGTTCTTCGTCTCAGATCAGGATCAAAAGTGACGAACCTCTGGACTGAATGTGACGAACGTTTTCTCCCTTTAACTAAAAGTGTCGAACTTTTTGTGCAGCTCAATCCTTGGGTAAAAGTGACGAACTTTTGGGCAAAATGTGACAAACTTCTTTTCCCTTTAACATAAAGTGTAAAACTTTCAAATGAAAGTGTCGAACTTTTTGTCTGCTGAAAATGAGCCTTGACTCCTAACATTTCAGCACTTTGAAGCAGACTTCTACCGATCATATCATCTTTGTCTCACCTTCAAATAGGGTCAATCTTATATCTAAATGGAAGTTCTAGAAGTCCCATATCTAATGGAACAAGTCTTGAACCCAAATTTATTTGGTAGACAAAGTTATGACCAGAATACCGAGGGTATGTCAGGTTGCTGAAAAGCACCAGGGTGTTGAACCTTCTTTTCTAGTGTGACGACCCGGACCTAGATTACACATGTTACACCATTAGGCATGTTTTGGGTAGCCTTGGTCCGGGTGCGCATGGACGGTTTCGGGTTTTAAACATTAATTTAAACCGGCGTTCGTTCATTTTTCTAAGAAACAGGTTAAAAGTTTTCAAAGAATTAAAGTTTATTGAGGATTCGGAGTCTGATGATCACTCCGTTTGTTTTGTTAGATTCGTTACATTTTTCTTAGGTGTTGGGTTACGTTTGGGAAGTTTCTGGGTAGGAACAGGTCTCTGATTTTAAGTTTTGCTTCGATGTTCAATAGCGGACAAATGAGGGGAGACTGACATACTTTTGCTTTTTTGGGCATAACTTTTTCTACGAGTGAAATTTGGATGTGACGCTTACACCGTTGGAAAGAGGACTTCCAGGGCTTCAATTTGGATATAACAACGACCCAATTTGGAGTTCGGGTGAGAATGTTATGCTTGTTTGAAGTTTCCTGGTTTGGGCTGCTGGCATAGGTCCGTTGGAAGCGCGCTGGAATCGTGCTCGAGCGTAGTCCGTCGATCTGGTTTTTTAAAATATGAACCTGAGAGGTTTTTTTTCATTTCATCTTTATCCTCTTCTCTCCCCCTTCTCTCTATCAGGAAAACTAAGAGCTAGGGTTTGATTTTTTGTAGTTTTAGAGGCCTTTGCTTGCATTCCGACACCACACGAAGGTTCGAGAGGCCGAGGGGTACGTCGCTACCGAGCCGGATCTGGTTTTCATTGGTTTCGGAGGGTGTCCTTTTGGATTTTCTTCCTCGGATCATCGTATAAGGTAGGATTCATCCTACTATTGAACTTCTCTTTCTATATGTAAGGTTAATTTCCAGTTTTTCTTGTTTAGATATGAAAAAGTTAGGTTTTGAGGTTTATGTTGTGTTTTCGGGACCCGAGTCTCGAGTTTCATTGGATCTTTTTGCTTTTCTTTGCTTATGTATATGGTTTGAAGCTTTATACCTTGCAGATTTTGAGATTTGGCTTAGTTTTCTTAAAATGCCTATTTGTGAGATTATAGAAATTTGTGCCTTTTCGGGCTTAGAATTTACGGAATGAAAAACAAATTAGTTTTTGTGATCTATGTTGAATTTGTGACTTAATGGTATTTTTAGAATTTTTATCGCATATTGCTTACTTAAAACGTGTACAATGGACAAAATATAGATATCTTGCTTTACTGGGTAACAATACAATTTTTCTAAAATGTTTCGGGTTTTGTTGGATGGGTAACGAGATAGCTACTTGTTGTAATTTACAGATTTTTGATTCGATTAGTGGTAAGAGATTTGTATACAAATTGTTGCTCTTGGACATAGTATTCCTTGGTTTGAGAATTGAGTTTTTTTTTTTTGGATATTTTTAGTGTTTTTGTAACTTAATTTGATTATTACTTATTGTGATTGTCAAGATGTAGAATTTTTAAATATTTATATGAGACTTGAGCACTTTTTGGTGAACTTTAAGTAGGTATTTTTTTTACCTTATAAGTGATGTGGGATTTTCTTAACCTTATTTAGGTTCTTAGGTTTAAAAATAACTAAATTGCTAATCATGGACTTAGTGCCTTTGGTTGGAAATTGACATCATTAGAGCATACTTGGTTTTCTTGTAACTTGATCAGATTATTTTTCCTAATGTGGTTGTAGAAACTAAAAATCTACATTGATAAGAAATTGAGCATAAAAATTTGTAAACCTTGAGTATGAAATTCTTGCTCCTTGGAGAGAAAGGTTTGGGTTATGGATTTTGGTGAGTCTTGCTTATGTTTATTTAAGATTTATGTTTGTTAATGGTTAATTTGTGAAATTCCATGAAGGGGTTTGGGATTTGGATAGATTAGTTTCTCATTCTTGCCCCATAGCCAAATACTATTATGTTAATGATTATTCGAATCTTGCTTTAGCTACGACATGTTGATAGTAGTTATTTATTTGTTTGTGTTGTTGTTGGATTTGATGAAATTGAAATGTTAGATCGGTTCGGTCATTGGATTTGAGGACGTGGGGCAATGGTAAGCCCGGGATATCGAGGACGAGATTGGGCAACGGTAAGCCCGTGATTGTGATGTAGATGCAAGTGACTCAGGCATCGGTACAGCCAAGTCACTTGACCTGCTATTGTTTGTTTTATTTCAATCTCATGTGTGTATCTTCATGAACGTGGTCCTCTTCCAATTCTTGTTTGATTGGGGGACAGATACTGCGGTTAGGTGGATATATGCTACGTGATTGATCTTTTCCTGGTGTTTGTATAGATGTGTGAAATCTACGTATTTTTTTCAGTGGTGTGAATTTTGAATAGGAGTAACACATGGTATGTGACATGATTTACATATTATTCAGAATGCACACCTGCCAAGGGTTTTGGGCGCGAGCCTCAAATGACTATGAGCCATGGTATGGGACATGACTTATATGTTATTTTGGGTGCGCACCTGTTTGAGTGTAAGCTCGACTTTTCTCAATCTTCTCTTGTCTTAGAAACGTATTTGCATAGTATGGTGACTGTTCCTGTGCTTATTTTCTTGGGGCCAGTCAGGACTATTATGTGTTTTACGTGCCACGAGATGAGAAGGAGATCAATGTGAGGTGTGATGTTTATAAGGTATGGTATGAGACATAGCCCATAATTTGTCACGAGTCAACGGATATTTTCGCGTATTCCATTTTTACGCAAACTATTTCTTGTATACCTTTGTGCTTATTTCCTTTTGCTTTGTGGTATATATATATATCAAATGCTATTCTTTTAAACCATGATATGCGATAATCCTATTTTTCATTTCAATTAAATGTTATTTGCATAATTGCATGTCATCCTCAAAAAGCATGCTTAGTTCGTTATTAGCTTGTTTCCTAGAAGCATGTGGCTCACGTGTCTCTGACACACAGGTGATCGGGGCAAGGAGGTAGCGGATTGACGAAGCGGACCTAAAGGTTATCTTTTGCTCCTTTCTTTTCTAGCAACTTGTTTATGCCCTTTTCGTTGCCTTTATTAAGTTTTCCCTTTGGCAAGTATCTCTTAGAACTTGTTATAGCTTATGAACCTCGTAGCTTTCCTATGTTTGATTTTGTATATATTTCAGTGGATCGTCATCTTGTATCTTCTTTATTTAGTTTACCGTATCTTGTATTTCGTTTAATTCTTTTATTACATTCATATATTGTTTGTGGTGAGCTTGTTGTATCATTAGGGTTTTCTAGTCTCGTTTGGTTGGTTTTAGTATCCGGGGAGAATGTTTGATGATTGAGTTTTTCTCTCATGTTTTCTTAAACAACAAAAATTTAGGATTTTAGATTTTGAACTTAGGTTTTGTGCAAAAACTCTCTGGAGGTACCCCGCTGAATGCGCGTTCAACGCGCGCTCAAGCGGGGTCTCCTGTTTTGATTTTCCAAAAAAATGTGAGACATTTTTCAAGTATATTATTTATAATATTTTCTACATAAAATGGTCTCCTTGCTAAGAGTTGTTTGGAGTTTAAACGGTTCAAAAACTTAAAGGATATTCTTAACTTTTAATTAGTAGATTTTCGGTTTTGATTTGTTTAGGCTTTCGGCTTGGGTTCTGGGTTGGTTTCTGGTGCACCATGGGTTGGGGCATTACAAGTGATATCAGAGCTCTAGGTTTGAATACCTAGGAACTGTGGGGTTAGTTAGTTTGGGTGAAAGGTTTGTTTGCATGTTGCATTCATGTAGTGATTTCTTTTTTGAGTTTGTGACATGTATTACTTGCGTGTGTTATGCGTTACGTGAGCATGGGGAGAAGACTTGAGGATGATATTTCTTTCTTCGGCATCCAATTAACTACTTTGGGAATCTAATTTGAAAGGCGCCTAGCTAACGCTCATTCTAGTTAGAAGTCCAAACGAGTTGTTCAGATTGATTTATCATTCCAATGGTCCTATCCCGGTATGTATTACGTGCTTTGGTTTGACCTATTGATAGGTTTAGTATACTATTTTATTACCTCTTAGCTTTCGTATAGCGTTATGGCGTCACTGCAAGGCATAGATCGGGTTGATGAACACGAAGTAGTTAGGGGTGCATCTCAGGCTAGGTAGGATCTGGTGAGGGGCATGGGTGTGTTGTAGCAAGCTTTGATGGCTATACAGGAGTTGCTGGAGGTGAGAGGATTGATAGAGACACTGATTCGATATGAGGTCTTCCTAGCAGAGGCTCGTAGAGTCAGACGGTCATGGGCACAGCAGGAGAGTTTGGGTGCACGGGTTGAGGAGCGCTCACGGAAGAGGTCTAAGATTAAGAGTTCAGGATCCACATCACTGAGGCCACGGCAGCAAACGTAGTTTGTAGGAGGATCTACACCACTATCTCCAGGGCATATGGATCTTCAATACAAGACTTTTTATCATTACCTGAAGGAGGCGCACATATGACGGGACTGTCCTCACAGGGTTACGAGCCAGATTCAGATGCGGATGAGGGTTCCACATTCTTGTTATACTTGTGGCCTGGTGGGCCATCACAGTCAGAGTTGTTATCTACGACCAGATGTGTAGAGGTACTTACATTATACATGGGCCAGAGTCTTGACTAGTAATGGAGCATCTCATGCATTTATTGTATCTTCATCTGCTTATGCGTTTGGTTCGAGGTGGATCTTTGGGGAATGTTTTGTATGCATCTATATCTGTTGCGGCGTGGGGCTCACGACGAGTCTAGAGAGGATGAGGGTGATGAGTTATGGTTTACGTTTTGTTCTTTTAGTGGTGGATGCCAACGTTATATCCTTTTGTTAGTTTTCTATGTGTTTGGTTTTGTTCCGGGAAGTGGGTCACATTCGAGTTAGACACCTTAGTTATTCTCTTACCTAAGGCGCTTTGATTTCGGGGATGAAATCTCCTTTAGTGGTGGTTGTTGTGACAACACGAACCTATATTACACGTGTGACACTGTTAGTCATGTTTTGGGTAGCCATGGACCGGGTGCTCATGGACCGTTTCGGGTTTTAAACATTAGTTCTAAACCGGTGTTCGTTTGGTTTTTTAAGAAATGGGCTAAAAGTTTTCAAAGAATTAAAGTTTATTGTCGATTCGAGGTCCGACGATCGCACCGTTAGTTTTGGAAGCTTCGCTATATTTTTCTTAAGCGTTGGGTCAAGTTTGAGGACGTTCGATTTGGAAGTGGGTCTCGGTTTTTAAGTTTTGAACCTATGCGATTCAGGGGTGAGCGCTCGAGCGCTAGGCATACCGCTCGAGCAGTATCTCTCAGGTTATGGCTTAAAAGTTACGGGTTTTGTGATTTTGTCATTTCTTTTCATTTCCTCTTCTCTCCACCTTCTTTCTAGAACGAAACCCTAGACCTAGGGCTTGATTTTGTGAAGATTGGGAGGCTCTTGTTCGGATTTGGAGACCGCACGGAGGATTGGGAGGTCGAGAGCTGCATCATCACCGAACTGGAATTTTGTTTTGACGATTTCGGTGGGTGTCCTTTTGGTATTTTCTCATTCGGAATGTCTTATAAGGTAGGAATCAACCTACTTTCGACCTTTTCCTGCTATATGTAAGGGTAATTTTAAGTTTTCATGCTTTGCTATGCAAAAAGTTAGGTTTTGTGGCTTAATCTGTATTTTCAGGACCTGAGCTTCGACTTTTGGTTGAAATCTTTTATCTTTTCTTGGTTATGGTAGTGATTTGAAGCTTTGTGTCTTGTTGGATTTGAGTTTTGATTTAGTTTGCATAGTTTTGATTAATTGAGAGATTTTATAATTTTGTGCCTTTTTCGGGCTTAGGATTTACGATATACAAAATAAGTTAGTTTTCTGTGATTAGTGTTGAATTTGTGATTTAACTATATTTTTAGAATTTTTAGTGAATATCGTATACTCAAATCATGTAAGACAGACTATTTGCAGATATTATGCTTTTTCGGGTATAAAAACAATTTTTCTAAAATATTTTTGGTTTTCTTGTTAAGGCAACGAGATTGTCACAAGTTGTAGCTTATGGATTTTAGAACTGTTCTTCGGTATGAGATTCATGTATAAACTAATAATTATGGACCTAACACTTTTCGAGTAGGAATGGAGGTTTGTTGGAATATGGTCGGCTTCCCTTGTAACATAACGAGATTGATTATCCATTAAGACTATTAAAATTTTAGCATATATATGTCGATATGAAATTTGTGTACAAGTTGACGAACTTTAAGTATGATATCTTTTTTTAGACTTATGAGTGTCACGGAACGTTCTTACCCTTACTTAAGGTCTTATGCTTGACAATGATTAAATTACGTGATTCTATGAAGAATCTCTCGGATTTGAATATATTAGTTAATGATTCTTGTTTTATAGCTAAAGTGTATCTCGTTTATACCATTCAAGGCTCACTTTAACTACGACTTATTAATCGTAGCCACTTACGTGATTGTGTCATTTTTGGAACTTGACATGAATGAGATGATAGACCGGTTTGGTTTGTGGACTTAAATATGTGGGGCAACGGTAGGCCTGGGATATTGAGGAGAGTTGGGCAACGGTAAGCCACTGATGTTGAGCAGAGTTGGGCAATGGTAAGCCCGGGATGTTGAGGAGAGTTGAGCAATGGTATGCCGGATTGAGGTGAATTCTTGTGGGTATGTGTTATTTTTGCTTTATACATATGTTTGAAACCTATGTATTTTTCTTTCGGTGGCATGAATTTCAAATATCTGTAAAACATGGTATGAGACATGATTTATATATTATTTTGAATCCACACCTTCCTAGAATGTTGGCGTGAGCCTCAAATGTGTATGAGCCATGGTATGTGACTCGACTTATACGTTATTTGTGGCGCACACCTACCATGAGCGAGTACTCGACCTTTTTTTCTCGATCTTTTCCTATCTCAGATGTATAATTGTATAGTACAGTGACCGTTCCTGTGCTTGTTTTCTTGGGGGCAGTCAGGACTACTATGCATAAATACGTGCCACGAGATGGGAAGGATGTCAATGTGGGGTGTGACATTCATAAGCTATGGTATGGGACATAGCCTATAATTTGTCACGAGATAAAGAATATTTTTGCATATTCTTATTTTCTTCTCAAGTTGTGTCTTGCATATTTACGTGCCTATATCTTCTTATTTTTGCTTGTGATAAACGTACCAATTGTTTTTTCCTTAGTGATGATATATGATAAACGTACCAATTGTTAAGATTGTATATTAGTTGGTTTTTTCTTTTGTGCTTTGGGTATTAGAAAACATTTTTGAAATTTTGAAATCAAGTTCCTTCCGCAAACTCTCATCAGGCATAGCGATCGAGCGGCCTCCTTATCGCTCGTGCAGTCTTCTGCTTCAGGTTTTCCAAAAAATGTTGTGTTTTTAACAAAATATCAGGGGAGTGATGCATGTTTTGAGGCCTTTATCAAGCTTATTATTATTAGTACTTTCCATATAAAATGGTCTCTTTGTAAACACTTGTATGGAGTTCAAACGGTTCAAAAACATAAAGGATTTTCTTAGCTTTTAATTGGTAGATTTTCGGTTTCGATTTGTTTAGGCTTTCGGCTTAGGTTTTGGGTTGGTTTCTGGTACGCCAAGGGTTGGGGCGTTACAAACACTCCACCGCCTTTGTAAGCCTCTACCGACATAGTCCACTCAAGGTGACTAACCAGCGCTCAAGCGCACCCAGTTATTCTACACATATCGAAAACTTAAAAACTGAGACCCATTCCCAACCCGAACGTCCTCAAACTTGGCCTAACGCTTAAGAAAAATATACCGAAGCTTCCAAACGAAACGGAGTGATCATCGGACCTCGAATCGCTAATAAACTTTAATTCTCTTAAAACTTTTAACTGGTTTCTCAGAAAAACCAAACGAATGCCGGTTTAGAATTAAAGCTTAAAACCTGAAACGGTCCATGATCTCCCAGTCTAAGGCTTCATCAAGCATGCCAAAACACGACACACATGCTATCTAGGTTCAGGCCCTTACAAATTCAATTGGATGTCCTTTGGAGGATCATCCAAAGGACATGCAAGCATCAACCAATAGCCAGATGAAGACCAAACCAACAACCCACCCACCCATGATTAGTTCTTATCTTGACATCAGCCTAATGCTTCAAGCCAAGACAACAATCGAAAGCAACCATCCATAGAAGGGTATAAAAGAAAACATTAACACCCAAGATGATAAAACATAGAACAAAACCCAAAATACCCTACTGCCCAAATGCTAACACTTCTGCATCCATTTTCTGCAACAATCCAAATCCAAAAGCTAACTGCCCAAATGCTTAAAAAGCCAAATGCCCAGTGCCCAATGCAGCAAACTACCTTATAGTGAGAATACCCAAATTTCCTCATTTGCATATGAATCATTCTCAAGTACAGTTCCTTTGACCCACAAGGTCTTAATCTTTCTTATGATTGGCCCTCCTTGAAGTTCGTTTCCATAATTCTTTCCACATAGAACTCTTCATTTTCTCTATAGTCAATTTCCATTGTTTTTCCAGATTCAATTACTTTCTTAACCTCTCTTCTCAATATCAGGTTCCTATTTTAGATATCAGAAGAGGAAAATGATGTCTTGTCTATGGTAGTTAGCACCTCTACGTTCTTCTTTTTCACACTTTTATTAGCCTTGGACTTTTGTTGTACTATCCTATTCAGCCCCTTCCTAATGCTATTTCTTTTTCTTTCTTTTTATAAGGTATTTCACACTATTTCATAATCAGAACAGTAGTTGTGCCTTAGCCTTATAACCTCTGCTTGTAATGGCCTCTCTTCCCAAATCTCCTCATTGACTACTGCATTTGTGTCATTATCTTTACTACTGCCTGGTAAAAATAAAGCACCAGTTTTTGCCCCTTGTCCCTTTTTGTGTTTTGATCTTGAATTTGCTGGGCTTGATTCAGCATCTGCTACACCTTTAGCCCATGTGCTTGCACCCATTCCTTCCAAACCAACTACACTGTCCTTGTGGGTGTCCATCCCTTTTAAATTTTCATCATCCTCTGCTACTCCAACTTGACTTCTGCCCACCACCCAAATTGGCCTCAAATTCGGATTCAACCACAAAACTTTTGAAATTTGATAGGTTGACCTCCTCTTCTTCTTCTTAGTTTTCATGTGGACTATGTTTGATTGGGAAAACATAACTCCCACTTATATCTTGAGCATTATCTTTGTGGAATCCACCTTCTAAGACTTTGGCCCACCTTCCAAGTGAAAATTTC
>JAULLG010551375.1:0-10505 GCA_035668355.1 Sarracenia leucophylla
AGTATAAGTACTACATGTTGCTAAGGATGATCCCCATAGTTCGTGGTGAAGTATGGTTCTGCTCTGGCTAATTCTGAGATGTTGGGTACGTAAGCTCATTATAGTAAGGACCGTTATGTTCTGTGTGGGAGAGAGGCCTTGTTATGATGGTCTGATTGACATTTGAAAGAAGAGGCATGGCGAGCTACGTTGCCTATCGATAAGTTTGGGTAGTTGTGCTGTTGATCCGTGTGGGATGGAAGAGACTTGGTGATCGAGATAAGTTAGATGGATTTTGGGAATTTGTTACGTAATAATGAGGTTATCCGTTGTGTGAGGCGTTGCCCCTAAGTGGGGGAGCCGCAGTGATCTCGAGACGCTGAGATTTCGAGGACGAAATCTTCTAAGTGGGGGAGGTTGTAATACCCTAATTTATTTTATTTAATAAATCATTTAAATGAAAATGATTTTTGGATAATTGGATTTTAACCCCGGATAATTTTTTTTCGGATAAACTAACTTTATTTTCGGAGATTTTGGTGAAATTTAAAGTTTTCTTCTCAATGAAAAACCTTTTGTTTATATATATTTATTTATTTTTTGTTATTGCTAGTATTTTTGAAAAAAAAAAGAGAAATAAGTTTTGGTTTTTAAGAAAAGCTTTACCAAAAACTCGCGACGCTCACACACACGAAGAGAGCGATCGAGAGAGAGAAAGATCAGAGAAATGATCGGAGAAGGAGAAGGGGGTGGCGACCGTCGGCGCCACCACCAGTGACCACCGTTGCGCCTCTGACGGGACCAATCGACGCCGGCGACGTAGAGAAACAGAGGCCGAAAGCAGTGTAGCGGGCAGCGCAACTACGGGAGCTTCGACACTCAGTTTTGGTCTTGATTTGGTTTAGTTTCTTGCATTTTCTTCCATCAAGGTAGGTTTTTAGACATTCTAAACTCCTTTCCTGATTTAGATTGTATAAAAATTAAGGTTTCAATGATCAACCAAAACATAGGGTTTCGGCAGACCCGACGGGGCCGAAATGGTGTTTTTCTGTTCTTTCTTGCTTAAATCATGCTCTTAATTGATAGATCTCACTATAAAGCCCCTGATAATTATTTTTAGTTCAATACAATTGCTATGGCTTCATTGATTTGGGTTTTGGAGAAACTAGGGTTTAGTTAGGTATTTTCAGTCCGATTTGGGGTTTTCGACCCTAAGGAGATAATTTATAGAAATTGGCCTCAATTTCGTGGCATTGACCTAGAATATAACCTATGGTGCGAATTTGATAATTTTTAGATAAGAGGAATTAACATTCCTTAACAAACGGGTAAGTTGGTACCCGCGGTTTGAGTCCGAACTTTGTGATTTTGAGAATATAAGCTTGATTATGTGGAGTTGGCACAGAAACTAGTTAGTGGTTTAATTATGGTGATTTTCGGATTAACGGAGTTAATTATTGTTAATTAAGCGATAAGTTGGTGACTAAGGTTCCATATAAAAACCTTACAGACCCTTCGGAAGCTTGTGACTTTATAGCTATAACTTCTCGAGATTGATAGCAAATGTGTGACTTGGGCATGTCAATTAACCTATGAGTGAGACTTGGTAAAATTTGGGACAAGAGGAATTACTCTTCCTTAATGAATCAACAAGTCAGTGAATTGGTTTTGATAGCTAATCTTTGTGGTTTGGGGGTGTTGCCCTTCTCCTTAGTGGGTAATTGAACAAGGGGAGACAAGTACCTTAAATCCTGAATTTCTTATGATCCTTGTTAATGGGAATGTGCTCACATTGAGTAGGGACATTGTTCGAACTATAGGTGATAAGGTCTAGGCCCCCTTCTTAATAGCCCATGTTGTTGGTGTTAAGATGTATGGTTGAGCATTGTTGAAGCAATGGAAGATCCTTAGGCTAAACTATATAGCCCATTTGAGTTGGTGACTTCTTTACGTCACTTGAGTTATGGTTGATCTAGAACTTAGACAACGTATCTTATCTTGAGAAGTTCGGTTAGTATATTTGATGGTTATGTGGCTCCCTCAGAAAAGCCTATATATATATATTTGATTGTGAATCCACAGTATTGCTTGAGGTAATTAGAGTACATTAGGCCAACATGCCTTGGCTTTTATGTTGGTGTAATGATCGTGTGATTGGACAAGTTTAGGCTCCCTTACAATAACCTTTATCGCTTGCGATCGAGTTGTGTGTGGATTAGGATATCCCTCTGGTTGATATCTGTATGTGTTTATCACATTTATGTGGACACCTTTGCGTTGGTTTAGATCACAGTTTGGTAATCTTTAGGCTCCCTTTTTATAGCCAAAGCTTTAATAGTTAAGATTTATAGTAGCCGGAGTGGCATATTATGGCCGGTGTTGCATATTATCACCCAGTATGGGTTTCGTGGTTTGATGACCGGTATTAGCACCTTTGCACTTTATGTTTGCGAGTACATATAAGTAGATCTTTGTGATCTATTGGAGTACATTGCTTGTGTCTTGTGCTGGATGTTTGTGATTATTGTTTATGATGGTTATATTCACCTGTTTGGGTTGTGAGAACCCTGTTGAGATTAATGTAGTTATGGCCTGGATTTTGTGATGTTTGGTTCACTATGTGTGTACCTGGTTAATGACTGTGGTGGATTCGTGTGTTTTAGTTTTGGACCTGTGGGGGAGTAGGGAGTGAAGTTCAAGCCTTCCGACTAGCGTTGATATGTTCTGTGAGGTCGGTCCATGTTGATTTGTTCCGTGGGGGATAGTGCAGTAGGAGATGGCCAGGGATTTCCGATCCACGTTGATTTGTTCCATGGGACTGCACGTCCGAGGTTAGATTCGTCCGTTACTCCGAGGTCAATTTTCTAGTGTGTGCGCGTATTTGTAGTGCGAAGTTTACGAGCTATGGTGTGGGACATAGCTTGTCTACCTTACGATACACGGGTGTGTGAGTATGTACGCGTAACGTTTAAGAGCTATGGTATGAGACATAGCTTGTTTACTTTACGATACATGGTGCTTGGTTTGTATTATATTTGCATTATTCATATGTGCATGACCATATCATCATTTGTGAGATGTAGATGTAAGTATTGTAGCATTTTAGCTTCTTTACTGCTTTGGAGATGTAGCACCATGTATCACTTTTTAGACAGATGAGAGTGGAGCCTTCTGTAGGCTTAGGTCACTCAGCATAGTAGGTAGTAACCATTTAACCCCTTTGTGAGTTAGAACTACCATCACTTGGCAGCTTACGCCGGTTAGTGTACAGAGTGTAACTACACTACAGAAAACTTGGTTTTTTAAGTTAAGATTAAAAAGAAAACTTGGTAAGTTGGTGTTAGAACTACCATCACTTTGCCAAGTTGGTGTTGTAAGTTATGTTTAAAAAGAAAACTTGGTATTTCAATGATATTCTTTTATTCAAAAGCTTTTGAACAAAATGAGATTTTATACTAAATTGGGTTACGCAGCCATATTTTAGACTACAGAAAATGGTTTATGGTTTTAAATTTAAAACCTTTTTACTTATATTGTTACATAGCCAACCTTGTATATCGTTTTGTGATTTATTATGTCTATTATCCTACAACCGTGGCTCAGTCACCCTAACATTTTTTCAGGTTTAGCAAAAGCAGGCTTTTGCATTATTGGAGCAAGGATGGGACAATCAGAAGTTTTCCCCTTCTAGTTTCTTATGCACTTCTTCATTTTAATTTTCGACGAATGTATATTTTCAGTTACATTTTGTTTCCAGCTGTTGGATGACTGTATGGCAATATGGCCCTTTATCATTTCCTGTATGCATGGGAGATGCCGATGGGTAGTTTTGCTTTCCGTTTCAGTTTAGATAGCTTTTGTTTTGTTTTCCTTGTTGGGGTTGCAAGAGCCTACGGGCCACCTCTGATTTATTGAGATTTGATTTGGTTAGCTTTTGCTTTGTTTTCAGTTGACTACGGGATGCGAGAGCCTACGGGCCACCCTTGATTTTATTGAGTTTTGAGTCAGTTTGTTGATGAGTTTTAGAGTTGTGTCGCATAACGGCTTGTTATAGCATAGAATAGCCTCGGAGTGTGGTTGTTGATGCCCTAGAAGGGCTTATATAGACTGTTGATGTCCAGGTTTTGTTTACAGGTGACCGACCCATTTGGGTGATCGTCCAAAAACAAATGAAACTCTGCGGAAATTTCTCAAAATTTCAACAGTTAGAATATTTTCCATCTTTTCTTAAAATTTCTTAAAAAGGCAAAATATTCTTATTTTATTAAATCCGTGTTTTAAAGAATTGAAAATTCGGCAAGTGACTTGGTTAATGGACGTTTTTCATTAGATTAGTATTTGTTTTAGGTCAGGACGTTACACTTTAAGTCGCTTTCGAGGGTACAAAGCAAGTGAAAGACAAGAAAGTTGACATGCTTATTAGAGACACTGAACTGTTTAAAATGCAAGATGTCGAAAGCATTTCTTACTTGTTTACTAGATTCAACCTTATTATTAACAATCTAAAATTTGTTGGTAGAGCTTTTTCGAATGTTGAAATTTTCAGGAAAACATTAAGATCTCTACCGAAGGATTGGAGACCGAAGGTGACAACAATAGTGGAAGCAAAAGACCTCACCACACTTAGCTAAGATGAGTTTTTGTGGTCCCTGTTGACCCCTGAGTCCACCTTGAAAGATGAGGATGAAGTAAAGATGAAGAAGACAGTAGCCTTCAAATCTACACAAGAGGTTGAACAAGAAACAACCGAGGATGGAGAAGATGATGAAGAACTTGTACTCATTAAAAAAAGAGTGGCAAGATTCTTGAAGAAGAAAAGTATTTTGGAAAAAAAGAAGTTCAATCGGTTCAAGGGTTAATCAAGCAAAGACCCAAAGGACAAGAATGAAGAGGTCACTTGCTACAACATTCTCAAATCTGGGAAAATAAAGCCCAAATACCCACTACTCAAGAAGGATAAGAAGAAATACCCAAAGAAGGCCACGAAGGCCACTTAGGATGATTCCAACTCAGGTGAAGAGGAACAATAATCTAGCAACAATGAAGTGGCAAACCTTTGCCTCATGACACAAGACAATGAGGTAACATTTTTTTTTTCTAGTAGTGATAGTGATACTGATACTGATATTCCATCCATAGAAAAACATTAAGAAGGTCTTTAAGATTCTTTAAAAGTCATTAAAGAATTAAAATTAAAAAATATATCCTATAAGAAAGAAATAACTATTTTAAATTCAAAAATAAATGTTTTAGAAAAAGAAAGTGAAGAACATGTTTCAAAAGCATCAACTGAACCTCAATAAGAAAACATTTTCTTAAAACATAAGGTTGGGGATCTTACCAAAATCATAACCATATTCACTCAAGGTGAAAAATACTTTGATATGCTTCTTAGAACTAAATGTACTTCCAAAAAGGAAGGCATAGGCTATAACCCAAATGATAGCGAAACAGTCTATAAGAATTCTGCTGTCAAAAGCCCACTACCCTAAAACATGTGATTTCTATGGAAAATTTGGTCACATAGTTTAATCTTATAATTTTAGACTTAAAGGTAACAAACCAACCAAGAAGGTTTGCGTTAAGAATGGTGATCCTCCACCCAAAGTTGTAAAAAGACAATACAAGAGACTAATACACTTTTAGCCTCTTGACAGAATATTCTATCATAGACCACCACCTAATGCATATAGATATTCCAGCTCCTATTTTAATCATATGCATCCATATATGCACAACATGAACTATTTTTCTAATCACTATGGACCCCAGATGAGATGGGTACCAACATATGCTACACATGACTACTTTGTAGGTGGATACCACCCAATATAAACGGTTCCTTGGCAGTGGGTGCTCTCAGCATGTGACTGGGAATGCAAGGTTCTTAACTTGTTTGAAGTGCAAGGATGGAGGATATGTCACATTCGGTAACAACACTCGAGGTAAAGTCATTGGAATTGGTGATATTGGTAATAATTCCTCTCTATGCATTAGAAATGTTTTACTTGTTGATGGACTTAAATATAATCTGCTAAGCATTAATCAATCGTGTGATAGTGATTATAATGTCCCTTTTGTTGTAAATAAATGTGTTGTCAAATGTGATGATTATGTTGTATTCATTGCTTATAGAAATCAAAATGTATATACCTTTAGCCTAGATGACTTGTCAAATCAAAATGTAAAATATTTTATGGCTCATGATGAACAAAGTTGGCTATAGCATAGATGATTAGGACATGTAAATAACGATTTAATTTCAAAACATTCTAAAAAGGAATTAGTCAAAAGTTTTACCGAAAATCAATTTCAGCAAAAATAGAATTTGTGTTGCATGTCAACTTGGAAAACAAAACAAAAAAAAAAACCTCATTCAAAAAGAAAAAGGACATCTCAACTTCTAATCCATTGCAACTACTTCATATGGACCTTTTTGAACCTAACCGAGTGGCAAGTCCAGGAGGAAAGGTATATGCTTTTGTAATTGTTGATGATTATACATGCTTTACGTGGGTATTTCTCCTTGCTTACAAGAATGAAGTACACACTCACTTTGTTAGATTATGCCGTAGACATCAAAATGAAAAAGGTTATGCAATAACTAGTATTAGATGTGATAATGGTAGGAAATTTGAAAATGAAGACATTGAAAAGCTTGGTGATGAACATAGCATTCCACACAACTTCTCCATACCTAGGACCCCACAACAAAACGGTGTAGTTGAATATAAGAATAGATCCTTACAAGAAATGGCTAGGACCATGCTCAATGAACATAACTTGTTGGAGGATGGCACAACGGAAGTTTAAAAATTCGTTTTGATTACGCATTTTTCATGAAAAGCAACGTAGGATTTCAAGATTGATAGAACCATTACCGATCAAAACTTTGAAGTAAAGTTTCTAATCTTCCAATCTGTACGAGAGGCCACCACGAGATCTTCTCACGTACAACCATCACACGTACTTGACTCTGGCGTGTAGGCACCGATTCGAGGCAAGTCTTTTAGGCTTCAACACACTTAAAATTCTCCACCAAAATTGAAGAACAATTGACAAAGAGGAGAAGGGGGGCGGCGGCTAGAGGTATATTGTAAGCCTAGGGTACTCATTCAATTCCCAATATTTTGTACATATAAGTCCCATGTATTTTAGGAAAATATACATATATCATTCTCCATAAAATACACACAATATATATACTAAATATATAATTAAAATACACCCTATTACGGGCTGGCCATAGAGAGATAAAGGAAAGGGAGAGAGAGAAATAATCTCCTAAAATCGCTCCTTAATTATATCCTTTCCTAATCTTTTGTTATCCAAGATATATAAAATATATTTAAACAAAACCAATTACGCAATGACCAGTCTCTAGGGACGGCCGCCTAGAGACTAATCCCTTGGTGTGCCAAATACCAAAACTTCCCCCGAACATTTAATTTAATACCTCGAACGTCCTGACGATAAATCCGACGATCGAATTAAATTAAATAAAAATCGATGTCTACCAAAAACCCATGCATATAATAGGGCTACGTGAGGGATCATGTGGAAGTATAGGACTCGGGCTAACCGTATGAGAAAACTTGATATCCCTAACTCAAGCCCCAAGCTAGATCCATTCTCGCACGAACCAGGACTTATTCCACTGAAGGTCTTAACTGACCTCCAGGCCTTATATCAATTTGTGTCTCGATTTTACAATTATCAAAAGCACTGAAATCTCCCCACGTTTCAGATATGGATTCTCGATAATTGAATTCGGTTACTGATAAACCTGTTCGAAAATCCACTTTTCCTAGCACCTGTACCGCTTAACTTATTGATACGCTGGATCAACTGATCCACTACGGAAGTTTGGCATAATCAAACTTACAAGCTTAGCACATGGGGGGAACTCCTCAACCTAAGTTGGACGTGGATTATGTCAACTGATTATCAACCATCGAACGAATAGCGAATGTACCCAACCCACCGGTCATATTGATCTCGCTATAGAAATCTCAGCCATTGGCGACTCAATGTACTGCACATTATCCGAACATGATTCGATCAACCACGTCGGGATTAGGAGTATGTGCAATCAATGATAAAATAATATGTAAATCAATTCATATATTCAGTATAGAATTGATCAGCATAATGATCCTACTCAATACACTCCAAGTGTACTAACACATCGAGCTCGGACATCATATTCCAAGACCAAAATTCGATCCATTCGACCTAGCAAAAATCAGCTAACATAACGATGTGCTGCAACCGTACCAATGGATAGTCCGGGTCTATTACTGTTGTTAGCCGACTTGTATAATTGTCAGAACCTTTGACCTTATTTTCCTCGCTTCATGCGACGAGTCAAATACTTGACACAGTATACGGACAGTGCAAACATACATCATACATGCGATAAATATGAAACTGAATATGCAATCCATCTTAATTGTTTCTCATTAATATGCGAGGGATCCCAGATAATGAAATACATAAAACTATGGCTTTTAAGTATACTACCCTAACAATCTCCCACTTATACTCAAAGCATTGATGGACCCCATCTGACACCTAACTATTTTACTTGAGTAAAAGAACCTGCTAGGTTGTCCGCAGATGCAACGATGCATACCACAACGTCTCGACATTGTACAGTCTTCCTTATGAGACATTACATTCCCTTAATGTGCTTTCCACAAAGCTTGTGGTGGACCTCCTAGAATCTTTATTAATCCTGAAAATATGAGTTTATATACCCAAAGGGGTATGAGACTATCCTCCAGGTACACCAACATGTACTCCCTAATCCTTTCAGATACTTGAGTATATCCTTGACGATAGTCAAAATTGCTCTACCTCTGAATTTGACTCATATCTGATCACCATTCGTACTGCATAATAGATATCCGGTCAAATATAGAGTATGTCATACATGAGAATTCCTACCGTCGAGGAGTACCTCTCATCCTCTCTGTCTCCTGGGATGTTCTAGGACACCGATTTCTAGATAGAAAAATTCCAAATTCAAAAAGAAGAAATCCTTTCTTAGAATTTTCTATGCCAAAATTTGAGCAATAATCAAGTCAATATGACAGGCCTGGGGTAAGCCCAATATCCCACGTTATCGATCTCGTAAGAGATTAATCTCAAGGATTTTTCCCACTTCTCCCAAGTCCTTCATGTCAAATTAACTTGCAAATCATATGTTAACCGAAGATAACAACGCCACATCGTTGCCGATTAGTAGTATGTCATCGACATAGATGACTAGAAACACAACCTTGCTACCATCACGCTTCCAGTACACATAATACTCGATAGGACACTGTTCAAAGCCGATGTTGTTGATCGCCTGGTTAAACCGAGTGTTCCAAGACCTCAATGCTTGCTTAAGTCCATAAATGGATATCTTAAGCTTGCACAACATGTGCTTCTTGCCCTTTGCAATAAACCCATCTGGCTGCATCATATACATGCTCCCGTTAAGACTTTCATTAAGGAAAGCTATCTTGACATCCATCTGCCAAATCTCATAATTGAGATTCGCAGCAATGGATAAGAGAATCCAGAAAGACTTTAGCATGGCTACCGACAAATAGGTTTCCCCATAATCAAACCATTCTTTCTGTGTAGAGCCCTTCGCAACAAGCATAGTGTTGAAGGTCTCATCCTTCATGTCTACTCCTCTCTTCTTCTCGTACATCCATTTACAACCAATCCATTTTATCCCATCTAATGGTTATACAACCTCCCAGACTTGATTGGAGTAAATAGATTCTATCTAAAACTCCATAGCCTTCTGCCATAAATCTGCATCCTTACCATGAAGTGCCTTAGCGTTGTTCTAGGGTTGGGTATCCAGTTCTTCTGGGATCTTGTCAAGAGTTTCTCCCAAGAACATATACCTCTTGGGTTGACCAATAACACTCCCACTACGACGAGGACCCTGGTGTGCACTCATGATAGGTGGCATCTCTTCCCGCTCATTAGGTACAATTTCTGGTTCCACCATGTAATTAGTTCTAACCTCTTCTAGAACAACTTATGACTGGGGTTTGTGATTTACTACATAGTCCTCTTTCAAGAATCTAGCATTTGTCCTAATAAATACCCCTTGACTTTTAGGGTTATAAAATAGATCACCCCTTATTCCTCAACGGTTTCCTATACAGAAACAAACTTCTGTATTCGGTTCTTCCATACTTACATTTCCCACAAACATGTGTTATACAAGTGAAATCCCAAGAGGGGGGGTGAATTGGACTTTTAAAAATTTATTTTGAATAAAATAGTTTAAGTCCAAGTTGTGCAATCGTGAGCAAATAAAGAAATGAAAGTAAAGTGCAAGAGATAGAAATACGACACCGGGGTTTACAAGGTTCGGCTCCCTTGGGCCTAGTCCTTGCCTCTAGCAACACGCTAAGAGGATTCTAGTACTACCACTCCTTCGATTAGGCGGAGAAGCCTCTTTCCTTCGAATAGGCGGAGAAGCCTCTCTTGAGAATCGTCCCTCTCAAGTGCAA
>JAULLG010551485.1:0-10504 GCA_035668355.1 Sarracenia leucophylla
AACACCTTCGATTCTTGTGGTATAACTGGAGGGGATATTAGTGCCTCCTCGAATGCATCACTAGGTGGTGGAGGTACAACATCAGATGTTATCGGAATGCATACGGGCTAATTAGTCACGGTGTCATTAGATTACTCTTCAACTATCGATGGGTTCGTTGGAGGCTGAGGTTTGGGTGGCAATGGCCAGGTGACCAGCTCTTTACCCTCTCGTAAAGTCATAACAAGCCGAGCTTTCTCGTGGTTTATACCACTACTGCTCGGGTTGCTATCGATGATGTACTGACCTTTTAGGTTTGCCACTAGCTGACTCGGTAACTTACTGCCCTCTGGGCAGTTGAGTACTGCAACTATTTGCTCGACTTGAGTTTCTAGCTTAGCGATAAACTGAGAGTGAGAATTCAAAAGCTGAGCTTTCGTATCCAAGTCTTTCAGGGCTTTCAATATGGTTTCCTTGAAGCCAGGGGCTTGAGGGGTCGGGACCGGTACTTATTGTTGAGGATGATAAGCCTACTGGTTGAAAGAATTCTTGTAGGCAGACCTAGGTGCCTGAAACGGTGGTTGTCCAACTTTTGACTACTAATTTTTCCAACTGAAGTTCGGATGATTCGCCCACCCAGGGTTGTATGTGTTAAAGTATGGATCATTGCCCAGGCGAAAGAATCCTTGGATGGAATTTCAATGCTCCTGAACAAAATAGGGAAATTGCTCAACTGAAGGACATTCGGTAACATAGTGCACCAGGCTACATCCTGAATAACTGGCAGGGGTGGCTGGGCTACAGGCAATCCAGTGGTTAGCAGTTTGTCCAGTTTCTCGGTTAGGGACTTTACTTGGTTAGTAAGGTCAACATTTTGACTCACCTCATAAAATCCTCAAGTCTTCTGAGCTATTGTCTTATCTATGTGAGAGACCGAAGCTTGATGTTGTGAGGTTTTACTCAATTTCTCAAGATAAGACCATACTTCTGTCTCGTTGTTCATCATGAATGCACCACCACACGAGGTGTTGACGTATTAAGGATATTGGGGCAATAGACCTTCATAAAAGTTTTACACTAGTTGCCTTTTTAGGGACTTAGTGGTGCGGACAACTCCATGCATTTTTGGGACTTAGTGGTTAAAAGAATGGTTGTTTGTTGGTTTGGGAAGCTATCGCAGGTAGTTTTTAGGTCGGTGATATCCTTGACCATAGATGTGGTTAGACGTTTTAACCATGAAGTAAGGGCTTGTGTTGTGTGATTCTTGAGGTATGTTCTTGGCCTTTGCCTTGATCCTTGGCGTATGAGAGATGGTGTTTGGCTAGCTTGGTAATGTGTGATGCTCGTGGTGAGAGGACGAGGGTACATTTTGTTCATAACCAAGTCCAAGGGTGATTTTGGGGTTCTTGTGTTATGCATGGTTGCTTGAGCTTAAGTGGGTTGGTTTTAGGTTAGTATCGGGTGCATGGTTGTTGGAGATTGAGCTTGGTGAGCATTGTTTCCAAGGAGCATGTTTGCATGGCAAACGGAATCGTGGTATGAAGTGGTGCATTGATGTTTTGGTTTAATGAGAACCTTGAGAAGTTTTGAGCTAGCGGTGTGATTAGCGGTGAATGAGAAGTTAGGGTGGCTGAGATTCCGGCTTGAATTTTGAGGATGAAATTCTTCAAGTGAGGGAGGTTGTAATAAACTTTTGATTTAAAATAGTGTTTTTGCAACCTTTGAAAATGGAACTTGGTTCAACTTTTGGTAAGAATTAAAAATTGTTTCTTTTAATTCGAGCACTATCTTGGCCAGATGTTTTCCAAAAACATATGGTGTTTTGGCATTTTATGTCACCAAAATTGTTGAAACATTGTTAAAACAAAAAGAAACGTCACTATTGGAAAGCATCGCCTTAGTTTTAACTCAAGTAGTGACTTCCCGTGAGGCGCACTCGCAACGCGCTCGAGCGTCTGGCCAAAAACTTATTTTGAAACACGATAAAACTTAAAAATTTTCATTTCATTCCAACTTTAATTTCTCTCTCTAAAAAATGAGAACTCTTGAGAGTTTAGTTTTTGAGTGGCTGTGGAGGGCTTATGAAGCATCAATGATGTTTTTAGCTTGGTTTTGAAGGATGAAAGAGCGATCAGGACGTCGAGATCCTTGGATTCACCAAGTGGTTTGCGTTTTGGAGCTTTGAATGGAGCTAGGGCGCATGCCTTGTGGATTTGTTCATCTCTGAGATAGGATCTAAACTATTCTTGAACTTAATCTTGAATATGTGTTGTATATTTTCAAGATAGTATGAAAATGCATGAAAATATATTTTTTTGTAAAATCCTAGCTTTGGTAGCTTGATTTTGGGTGTTTTGAGCTTAGATTAGTTGAATATCATCTATATTGAGTATACCTATCGTTTCAATTTTCGGTTAATAGCTTAATTTCAAGAAATAACATTCTAGAGTTTAGAATTAGGCAAAATCATGAGTTTTTGGGGATTTTGACCCTAAACCTTGAAATTTGGCTTTGATTATATAAAATTGGACCTTGTTGTGACATTAATTGAGAGAAATGTCGATGTGTTATATGTCATGGGTTCGATGGGAAATTTGGGAAAAAAAAAAAACAAGAGTCTGGGAAAAAATATGACAATGGGGAATTTTGGATATGAGAATCTAATTCCATGAAATTGAGCTTATTTATGTGAAATTGAAACTTTGAAAAGCTTATTTTGTGAATATGAAAATCTGGGTAATTTAGGTAAAAATGTGTATGTTGAATATGTGTTCAATGTATATGGTAGATTTGTTGAAAACTCTATCCGTTGGTGAAAATTGGTAATACACGTTTTAGTGTATTGATGAGGGAAATTATGATTGAGAATGAATTGGTAAGGCTAGATAGGGCACGATGTGTCCAACGGTGAAAGTCCGTAAACCTTCGATCATACGGTAGATAGGGCATGATGTGCCCGACGATGAAAGTCTGTAAACTTTGTACCATGTCATAGCTAGGGCACGATGTGTCCCACGGTGAGAGTTCGTGAACCTTGTGTCATATTTTAGTTAGGGCACGAGGTGTCTAGTGTTGAAAGTCCATAAACCTTGCTTCAATAATCTAGTTAGGGTACGATCTGTCCCACGGTGAGAGTTCATGAACCTTGTGTCATATTTTAGTTAGGGCACGAGGTGTCTAATGTTGAAAGTCCATAAACCTTGCTTCAATAATCTAGTTAGGGTATGAGATATCCATCCGTGAAAATCTGAACAGCTTGTATCGTATTGTCGTTGGGGCACGAGATGTCCGACAGTGAAAGTCTGAAAAGATTGTATCATATCATAGTTAGAGTACAAGATGTCCGTCAATAAAAGTCTGAAAAGCTTGTATCATATCCTAGTTAGGTTCACGGGGTATATCGATAGAAGTTCGAAAAGGGTGGGTATGTGTACGTCACCTACGTGTGTGGATGTGTGGTTGGAACTTGTGAGATGGCATGTTTATAGGTGTGCGGTGTGAACCGGTGCTAGTGCTGACCAAGTGTGTACATAAGCCAGATTTGATTAAGTTTGTGGACTTGGATGTGTTGAGCGCATAACCATGTATGGGTGTGTTGGTGTGTGTAGGTGTATGTGTTAAAACCCACGGTTGTGGTTTTGTAATAATGCGAAGTTGGTTGAACAAGATTTTGAAGAGAAAAATAAAAAGTTGTTGAAAAGAGTTTTAAAAAACGTTTCAAAAATATGAATCATACGAATAAGGATTTTGGAAATTGTGAAATAGATTGAATGTTTAAGGTTTTAAAACAATACATGTTTAAAGCTTGAAAAATAGTAAATGTAAGTGGTTTTGAAATGGATAAACTACAGTTTAAGTACGAATTAAGTAAAAAATGAACTAAATGAGAAAATGGTAATGAACATGGAATGTGTAACAATTAAGGTAATGGTTGTGATAAGGATTATAACATGGGTTAATAACTAAGGTTATAAGGATTGTTGAATTGTAGTTTGGTTTTATAAAACGAGTTATGTGATAACAATGCTTTTCTTGTGGAAAAATAAATGTTTTGGAAAAAATAAAACATTTTTGTGTATCGTGTATCACATAACCGACCTCGCATATTATGTTATAGTTCTTGTTTAGTTTATCTCCAACAGGCTTCCGCTCACGTTGTTGTTGAACAAGGTTTCAAGTATTAGCTGCGGATGGTCGGCGCTTAATAGAAGATGCTTGATGATTGGATGCTTGCATAGGATTGTTGTTCATCTTATTTCAATCCATGTATATGTGGTTCCTTTGTTTCATTGTATTTATGTATTTAAGGGTTGTTGGGAATCCGATTATATATTGTAAGGTCAGTGGCCATTATTTCTTACACGTGAGGCCATTCGGGCTGTGATTTGGGTTTATACCCACGTTCCGGGTTAAAAACATTATTTTGATTGTGGATCAAATCACAGGTTGTTAGATGTTTGGGAAGGTCTTCTATGGTTTAAAACGGGGTTTTGTTCGGGTGTCCTAGGGAACCCTTTTAGGCTTTCAAACCTATTTGGAGGGTTATTTTTTCTTACAAAAGATATTATTTATCTTTTTCTTCCTTACTAAAGACAATTAATTTTGATACATTTTATTAAATACAAAATTTTCTCCAAAGAATTTACAGTTCAACTTCGTTTTGGGTTAAGTGAAGTGGTTTTATTTTCGAGTTGTATTGATAAGTTTTATTGGTAACGGTTCGGAGCGTTGCAATACTGGTGTTTTATTGTTACTTTTATAACACGTAATCAGTACGAAACTCTAATTGAGTGAGAGAATATTCGTTATCAAAGAATGAGATAATATTATGTATTTGATATATTTACAATACAAATTAATGACATAATATATGTATCGTTATACTATTTTTCTGTCAATACATTATAAGATAGTAACTCATATGCTCGAACATAAATTTGAAATGCCGGAACACATCTTTAATGATAAATCATTTTTATCGATAAATATTTGTAACATTAAATTATTTTGTCACTATATAAATAGATTTTGTTCATTAATTATTAAGTACTGTTCATTAGCCATCGAATTATTATTCATTTATCGTTGGATTACTATTCATTAGTCGTTGGGTTGCTGTTCATTACCGTTAGAAATACCTCTATAAATATTAATGTTGCTATGTATTTTTTCTAATATTTATCATCATGAATCTCAAAATAATCAGTATTATCTTACTAATATTTTTGATATTCTTCGCACTTCTCAAATGGGTCGTGGATTTTCATTTAATTGAAGATATTACAGCATCAATAATGTTAATTTATCTATTTTTGTTATTTTATATGTTATTTGACTCTATAATGTTACAAATTAGTCTTATGTTTGTAGATGATATTGAAGAATAGATTATTTATTTTAATTAATTACTCATATTATGTTGCTATTATTTTGATAGTAACTCTACCAATAAATATACAATAATTATGGCTGAAATTTATATATTTGATATCTTGACTATAAATCATTACTCTATCTAATTATACTCATTTTTTATAGAAAATATCGAATCTTTCAAAATTGAAATTTACTGCACTCTATATTTCAGGAAAGAATTATCTATCTTAGATCCTTGATATAAAGATCTACCTCGAAGCAACGAATCTAGTAGATACTATAAAAGATGAAAATGACACATCCCCGTAGGATCGGACAAAAAACAATGATTTTTATCCTTCATCATCTCTATGAAGAACTAAAATTTAAATATCTTACTGATCTTGCAAAATAATTTAACAAAGAGATATGACTACCGAAAGACTGTAATTCTCCCAAGTGCTTTTTGAGATTACAAGATTTCAAATCAGTTAGTGAATACAATTCCCTGTTATTTAAAATCGTTTCAAAATTAACTTTATGTGGAGAAAAAATTTCTGAAGGAGATATGGTTGAAATAACATTCTCCACATTTCACACCTCTCGTATGCTCCTGACGTAGCAATATAGAGAGAGCATCATATTAAAAAGTACTCTGAATTGATTTCTTGTGTTCTAATGGCCAAACAAAATAACGACTTCCTTCTTAAAACTTATTAAGATCGCGCAACCGGATCTGCACTATTCTTTGAAGCGAACAGTGTATCATTCCCTAAAATGAATAGAGTCTCAATTTATAATCAGAGATGAGACCATATATGGTAGTGGTCGTGGCCATGGGTGAGGATATGTTGGTAGAAATAATTATTTTAGCGACCCAAAAATAATTAATTTATTAAGCAATCTTGAAATCTAGATAAGGTATTATAAATCGAGTTATATTATTCATATATTGAGATGTGGAATTATTTCCAAAATTTCTCAGATAAAAAATTAAAATTTCGCTAAGAAATATGGCCTAGTGTTTACAACAAAACTGCATAAACCGTAGCTAAAACTGTTGAATCGTCGCTGAAAGCTACATAATCGTCGCTAAAAGCTGAAAAACTATCGTTAAAAGCCACAAGTACTCAACCTAACTTGAGACCGTATGAGCATGCTGTCAGGAAACAAATTGTATAAATTTTGACCTAGGATTACGTTTTTTTTCATTTTCCTTCATTCTTTCCTCTCGAGGATGGCATTTGAGACCAGATAGAGAAGAGGAGAAGGTCCATATGTGGTTGTTGTACATAATCTCAATCAGATGATGAATCTATATGCATCTGAATGTCACCATCGATGATCAAAGCTCACTTTTTCACCATTTGTTCAATGGGGCAGTATCTTTTGTGGACATATTCATTGTCAAGGTAGGGATTTAGACTACTCTTGATACTTTCTATTGATAAGAGTTGATATTTTTATAATGCACGTAATCTAAGACATAGTTTGATGAGAGTTTAGGAAAAACCCTATGTTTTTTTATGACTTGTTCAATTTAATAAACATCTATGTATACATGTCTTGGAAAATCCTAGAACGTTTCGTGAAGAATACAAATTGTGACAAAGTGTTTGTAATACATAGATACTATATTGTGGGAATTATGGAAAGATGAAACATAGGAAGTGAAAGTAGTACATACGTGTGATTATTCTTGATAGTATTCCACTGAAAGGGTTAATTGACTTGAAATTATGAATGATTGAAAATGAGACTTGAAATTAAGGGTAAATTCTCTCTTTGTTTATAACGTAAAATATGATGGAAAACCTAAGGAATTGGTTAAGTTGTGATTAGAAAATGGGTAATGTATACTAGTCACCCTGGTGACATATGCTTGAATTATAAGTTGTTGGAATTTAATGAACTAATAAAGTATGGAATTGGCTAAATTGAAAGGATATCTATAAAATACCACAACTTGGGAATGCAATTTATTGAATTTCAAATACTAAATGTTTGATATATGATATATGTTTTTACAACAAGTGAATTTAACCTAGTATCATTGGGTTGGAATAAAGAATAAATTTGATATACCCTTTTTAAGAGGGTAGTGGTATGATTAAGTTAATCAAAGAAAAATTAAATTAATGAACTATGAGATAAGTCTAAAAGACTAGTGCAATGTTGATAAAATTGAGCATTACAATATAGTCATTCTGGTGACGTGAGTTTGAATCGTAAGTTAATGGAAACTAATGAACTAGTGGTTCGATGATATGGTTGTATTGGGATAAAATTACCTCTCGATGAAAGTCCATAAACCTACCCTCCATGGGTGCCATTCCCGTCAGATTAATCCCCGAGAATTGAGCTGGGTTATCTATCCCTCGATTTTATCTGAACTATTGTAAACGGTGGTTGTCGTGGTGAGTTATAGAGCGATCCTTTATCCGAGGAACTTGGTAAGTCGGTTGGATAAATGTGCAGGATTTCTCTAAGCTGCAATCTGATGTTGGTTCGAATATAAAAGTGGTAAAACTAAAAAGGCATAACTTAAGCTGGAAAGTTGAAACTATTGGTGTGTGGCTTAATTGAAGACAAGCGTTGAGTATGAAAAGAACAACAGGTTAACTGTATTACTAAAACAATAATGTGGGTATGCGTTTAAGTTTTTTCCTTAAAGGATAAAGTGAAAGCTTATAAATATAAAAAGTCAACAGTAAACGAATTTGAGTTGTGAACCTACACTAATTGGTTAAGGGTTATACATCTTGAAATGTAATGTGGGTGTGCAAAAGTATTTTCTTTTAAAGAGGTCAAAGTTGCCTGATGTGATATATGTGTATGCACCGATATATTTCGCCTATCATGCATTTCATCTTGTTTAGCCTATTCTTCCTACCAGCTTCAGCTCATCCACACCCCCTCCCAATTGATACAGGTAAACATGTAGAGTGAGAAGTAGACAGATTTCAATTAAAGTGAATAAAGGCAGATAGTCATTTGTTCTGATCATTTTAGCTTAATTGTTTTGGAGTACTAGATTGATTGATTATCCGTTTACTTTTCAATGTAATGGTTGTAAGGCATTGTAGCCAAACGTTTCTCATTTATGCATGTATTGTGAGGATTCCAAATCATTTTTGGTTTAGCTTGAGTTTGGGGCATTGTTTCATGCTTATTTATCAACTGGATTAATCGGAGGTTATCATTTTTATGTGATTGTTAGTGGTTAAAGTTAATCCTTCCACTAGTTTTAGTTTGAGATAGTACTTATATAAGATATGTTAGTTTGACCTTCCTGACAAGGTTATTTTGAATTTAAAAACTAGTTTTGGTACAAAGGTTCCAACCCTTAGAAAGATTTTCATAATTTTTCCTCGCCAAACTCACTGGCTTGTCACCACTCAAGCGGTGTCAAGTCCGCTCGAGCGGTCTTCACTATTTTGGATTAACGTGTCGTTCCTACAAATTCTCCTCGTGATGTGAGACATGTTGATGTCACTATTACTTGTTAGGTGTTGGAATAATTCATATCTCTTAGCTATATAATTAATGGAGTTGACATTACATTACGATAACGGTTTAGGTGTGAGTTCGTATAAGTGAATTGTTTGTCACGTTTTTAGTGAAGGCATGAGGATTTTTTTTTTATAATTGGAGTAGGGGTATTGGTTGGACCCCCGTGTTTACATATGTAGATATTTTGACAGTGTCACCGTGATGTGATTGTTAGTAAGTTTACAAAACTAATAACACATGACACGTTAAAATTTCTTGTAGATGAGACTTTGAATTAGATGGAGGTCTTGTACATCTTAAGTCGTGCTATATCTTATGCCATGTACTTAGGAATTGAGTATGGATGGGAACACACTAGACGAGATCATAGTAAATGGTTATAGACACATGAGAATAATTGAACTAAATTGGATTGTGTTGACTTTTTGCCTGGTAAGGTGTTTCGATAACCACAATAAGCCTAGGTGTTTTTGGTATGATGATCAATGATGGATGGGTTATTGTTTGAGTGTGTTAGAGTGACATCTTTCGCATAGTTTGGGAATCGATTTGTGACCTTCATGGTAGGTTTTTGATAAGGCTTCAAATTTGAAGATATGCGTGCTTGCTTTAGTGACGATTTGATATATAACAATTAAAAGCCTTACAAAAGTTTGTCGATAGTTGCCTTAAGTGCGAATATCATTATTGTAATGTAATTTAGGGAGATATTCCAAGGTAAGGACCCAAATAGATGTTTGAGTGAGACCGAAGTATGAGTCATGTCGAAACTTCTCTATGTGATGGTATAGTTTTGGCGATGTCCACCCAGGTTATAAGATGTCACCTCAATGTTCATCTTAATAGTTATAAATTTGTGTTGTCAGGATACCTTTAGTGTGGATATAAGTATGTGCACCTTGGGAGTTGAAGTATTGATAGAATCATTCTTCTACATCATGATGTGATCACCGAGTCATTTTTCATGCAACGGATGAGTGCGTAAATATAAAGAGTTTGAAACAAATGTTGTCAGTATGATTAGTAAAGTTATGTCTTGATAGTGTATCAATGAGAGTAGAATCCTTGAAAGGGGTAGAAATAGTATGAGTTTTGAACGATTGTGCGGAAATGGCCAAGTTATGCTTCAGGTTGGGAGGACTCCAAGCTAGAATCCTCCGAGTATCGAGATTGAGTATGATTGAGTGTAGGGAGTTCACAATGGACTCGAAAGATTTAATGGTCAATATTACGTTAGAATGCTCTAGATTCTTTAAGTGCTAAATTTGTGCACTACGTGTGCCTAGTAACGAGCGTGATTATAGTGCAGTCGAGTTGGTGGTAGTGAGCACGGCTGAGAGAGGCCACCAGTCAAGGGTTAAACATGATGGATTGTATGTGATGCATGGGAATTTATTTTAGTTTAGTAGTTTCCATAGATAGGACATGTGGTGTAAAGTTACCTTGTTTTGAGTCGTTTCATTTCGTTAGATGTGGCTACCGAGATCCCTTTGTTAAATCTTGGTACAATCTAAGAAGAGAAAGATGCCCCTGAGTTTCACTACAAGAAAATTTACCTACCGCGACAAAAAAATTTCGTTGCTAAAAGGGGAATTTCGTCGCCAAAACCTTTGGCGACGAAATGTTTTCGTCGTAGTAGCTCTGCAGCAAAAAGTAT